>FXXK01001457.1:10333-25368 GCA_900184695.1 Betula pendula | reverse complement strand
AGGGATGGTTTGAAAGTATGATTGTAGGGGTGTTGTGACATGGGAAATAATTATCATAAATTGAAAGAACAACAAATAGGTAGAATTTTTTATTCAAGACAACCGCATAGCCCGGATTTTCTATACCAAAATTAACAAAAATGGAGCAGTTCCGTTGAAACTGTAACACGAAAAGTATATGGTACAAACTCATTCTTCCAAGAAAAGAATTGTATAAAATCCGGCAATCCGCTAAGAGCTGTTACTGATGATCGAGGAGGTGATTTATTGCCACTTGGCGTATCTTATGGCTTATTAGCCTCATAATTAGTTATAAGTCCAATATGCCTAAGATTTAATTCATGATAATTAAGCCCATGCCATTGTGTTGCTGCCGTATTGGGCCTCCCTTGTGTGCTGCTCTTTTTGTTTTTGTTTTTTTTTTTTTAAAAAAACAAATAGAGGAAGGAAAAATTACACTTACCCCTCAAACTATTAAACAACAATGTTTCCTCAAACGATTTTTCCGATCTAAATAAAGCAGGTTCTACATGAAGAAGATTTGGCTCAGCATATTCTATTCGATATGTACGGGTAGGAGAAGAACCCAAGTCGGTATTCTTAAAAAAAAAAAATTGAGAAATCAAAGCCAAGTCAAGATGATACAGATCAACCTCTTCTTCCTGTCCAAAGATCTTACTATTTCCTAAGGAATTGGAGTTGCAACCCTTTTTCAATTTCCATTCAAGAGTTACTAAATTGCAATACACCCCTTTTTCCCACATAAAGATAAAAATACTTCAAAAAATTTTCAAAAAAATAAATAAATATCCTTATAAAAAAAAAACAAACAAACAAACAAACCCCACAGTAGCTATAGGTGGGTAGCAGGCAGGCTCCATATATAGGAGACTTCTCACAATTGCGTCTATAGATCTCTTGCAATTCCCCATATATATATCTCCATGACTACAACATCGTGTAATATAAAATTAATTGCCTGTATCACCATCTGGTACAAGAGAAGCATGCATATTTGATGTTTGAGTGAAGAATGAAATACAAAAGTGGGCAAATGCAAATGGGTGAGGTGAACAACTGGACGAGCCATGAGTGGGTGAACCATTCTCATGGATCGAAAATCTCTGCAATTTGGGATTCTCTCAATGCTTGCTTCTTGCAATCGGACAGACAATTAAGAAAGACCCCTGAAGGCAATCATTTTTTAAATTTCATGACAGACGAATTTTATGTTAATAAAATATTGATTGATTGTTATAGCGTGCTGCTAGATTAACATGGATTGGAATTCCCTGCAATTGGGGATTCTTTCAATTGTTTGCCGGATTGCAGGAGGAAGGCAATTGAGAGAGCAATTCGGCAAGCAATTGAGAGAGACCCCCGATAACACTAACTTGCCCGAACACTTGTTTGGGTAGGAGGGTCTTGTAGCCTTTCTCAATTATAGTCGAGCAAGTTATATTTTCAGTAGTAAATTGAAGTCCATCTGAATTCATTGACATTGTCAATTTTTCTTTTTCTTTTAACAATAAGTGATCTAAGGGTGAATTAAGTTGATTGACAATACCACATTTCATAGTAATACATTGGTGTCGTATATCACATTATCACAAAAGGAACACTTATGGACACCTCACCTATTCATACAAAACACATAACAATACCTTAACACTTTTTCATGCATCCACACACGCGAGTCACTCTCACATTCTTGCACAAGCAATCCAAGGATACCTCAGTCTCCTTTTATAGAAACATCTCATATGAATTTTAAACTCACATTTTTTTAAAATATATATATATATATTTAAATGCTTGGAGATCAAGCACATTCGTTTAATCCTATCAAAAATACACGGTGAGAACTGAGAAATCATATACATTTAGACAAATGTAAGTTTGATAAACGAAATTGGACTCAAAAAATAAAAGACAGTACTGTTAGCATAAACATAATATATTATGCTAAATAAGCAGTGGAAAAATAAAGTGGATTTTAGGATTACCTCTAACCATGTTTGCTCAAGCGAACCAAAGAACCTTTGATACAAGACCTTGAAAGCAATAATCTAATAAAGAGGTATCTTCTGACTAATTTCTAACCTTAAGCCGTATTGATAAAATATACAGGTTAGGTCAGGAACCCTTAATTAATTATAACTTTAATTATTCTCATCAAAAAATAAATTAATTTGATATAAAATCAATTTAATTGCAATTAGATTAATTTGCAATTATAGTTGATTCCATAACCTTAATTAACATATTGTGGAATAAATTACCGTACACTGTAATCTTTATTAATAAAGATAATAAACTATATACACATGTGACATATAGGTCATACCATATAGAGGATTTTCTTACAAGTACTGTTACACCATGGTATGCAAAACAAAAGCAAATTCTGCAGTAAGTGCTGTATAAATGCACTATACCTGCTGATGCTTATTATCTAGAACATATACTAAACATGACATGCAACCGAAAGTACTTCACAGTAAAAACGGATTATAATATGGTATACTACATGATCCTGCATGTTTACACATGCATGCTCGATCTTATTTCTAAGCATCAAATTGTAGGGAATTAGATGGAAGAAGCAAAGGGGTTGAAGTGAACAACAGGAAGACATGTCAGTGGTTGAGCCAAGCGAAGAAAAGCACCTTTCCCAACTTCCATATTAATCTTATTACCGTTGTGTCCATCATTTCCATGAAACTTCCAATCAAAGCATTGAACCATGGCTGCAACTGCATTCTGCATCATAATCAACCCCAACTTTGAGCCAGGGCAGGCTCTCCTCCCCGCCCCAAAAGTAAGAAAAGCTTCTCCGACATGAGTTCGATCTTGTTTATGTACTTGTTCATCGGAAGCCAGGAACCTCTCCGGTAAGAACTCATTTGGGTTGTCCCACAACTCTGGATCTCTCATTATGGCATACAGATTGACTAACACCGCAGTTTTTTGGGGTATTTCAAAGCCTCCTATTTTACAGCTTTGGATGCATTCTCTTGTTGTGACAGGAAAGGGCGGATATAGTCTTAGTGTTTCTTTTACAACTGCTTGCAAGTAGGGGAGACTTGGGAAATCAGATTCCTGAACCAGTCTAGTGCTACCAACAACTGATCTTATCTCTTCTCTCAGCTTGTGGAATACATTTGGGCGGTTGATGAGCTCAGCCATTACCCATACGATGGCCTCTTCTAAGGTTCCAGTGCCTCCTATGAAAATATCCTGCCAATACAGTGGAATTTGAGTTGATGTGAGAGTTTAAATATATGAACTTCATTGCAAATTCCATGGTGTATATATAATGAGCGAAATTGCCCTGTATCCCTTTGAATGGACTTTCATATAATAGGGTGGCAATTATAAACGTACAGGTAATTAAGCATGTTTATGTCGACATTTTTTGAAAAATATTTTCTGTAATTTTTAGTGCTCACCATAAAATGCTCATCACATTTTCTGAGTAAACAGAAAATCAAGGCTTTGGGGGATAAATGTTTTCTTGTCAACGCGAAGGTATTTTGTGCGAAAATAAATACAGCCTTAATTTGGACGATTTTAACTTTAATCCATGACTTCCAAATGGAAAATGCTTAAGGGTTTGTTTGGGTATGCGATTTTAAAATGTGCAATTTAAAAATTTGATTTTTAAAAACGCAGTTAAGTGTTTGACAAAATCGCGATTTGACTTTTAAAATCGCAGTTTAACCTTTAAAATTATACATTTTCAAAAAAACACATCCTTACTTGGGATTTGAAAACGTAGATTTTCGCGTTTTTCAAATCGCAATTCTTAAAAAACGCAATCCCCAAACAATTTACTTTTTGCGGTTTGGTTTAAAATTACACTTATTGTCTACGAAATTACAATTTCAAACGCACACTAAGGGCTATTACAACTTTTATTGCTTTTCTCTTACAAAATGATTAAGATTGCACGGCTGACAAATGAGTCACTAACCATTTAATTAAATTCATAAGTTAGATTTTTTGCTTAATCATTTCACATGAGTATATATGTAAGGAAACTTGTAGTAAAAGTTGTAGTGTAACCTAAGAGCTCTCTCATCCTGTTAGCCAAAATAATCTAAGTATTTAGGTAGCCAAAATGCTAAAATGAGTCTAAATTGCTCTGCATTTGGCTTACCAAATCTTGTTTTTGTTTGTCTTTTTGTAGAAATAAATAAAGATATCTTTGAAAAAGAATATTTAAATGGAATAGTGAAAGTGGATAACTAAAATGTTGAGCCGGATATATTTGCTTTGAAAAAGTGGTTAGCTAATATAGCGAAATGTGATTTTTTTGGCTAAAATAAATAATAAATTTGCTGAGCTAGATGTGAATACCCAAAATTCTTTCCAATTGTTTTTTTTTAGAAAAATGAGAAACTTTATAAAACCCCACTGAACTTCCACGCGTTTTGAAATGACCCCCTTAAAGTTTAAAAACTCTCAATTTAACCTATTGAACTTCCAATTTCTTTCAACGAAAAATCTTAATGGAGAGGTGTTAAAATTTTTAAAATACCCCTCATTTTTTTTAGGAAAAAATATTGTAAGGATCTAGATGTTGATTAGGATTTAACAAAATTTGCAAAAAAACCCACACCTAAACCTTGAAAAAATATTTAAATAATTTTTTTAAAAAAAAAAACACATGGGTATTTTGTAAATTTTGACAGGTTTTAATTAACGGAAATGAGGAAAATTGAAAGTTTAATAGCCTAAATTGAGAGTTTTTAAACTTTGAATATGACATTTCAAAACGCGTGGAAGTTCACTAGGATTTTCTAAAGTTTCAAAAACAAAAAAAATCACTTCATCGAACTGATTTTTATTTTTATTTTTTTGAATTACAGGGGGTAAATCACTGAATCAAGTTGATGGCATAATTAAAAACTTACAACCAAGAAAGCCTTGAGATGGTTTCTGGTCATCATCTTGGCCTCAGCCTTTCCATCTCGGCACACCTTCAATAATATATCCATGAAATCTTCATTCTCTCTGATCTTCCTAATCTGATCATCTTCATGCTCCTTCAACATTCTTTCCAGAAGCTCATCAAACCCCATGTGCAAATCCATGTACTGCTTTCCATAAAACCAAAACATCACTTTATTCAGGGGCCCGAAAACATTCCCAAAAAGCACCTTGGAACCCATCTCAAAGGCGATTTTCAACAACCCCCTAATCTTCTCAGCTTCATCACCTTTCTCCGAACACCTGGTGCTCATTGCTATCCTGCATAGACTATTATTTGCAAGCTTCATGATCTCAACACCCACATTCACAACCTCTTTTTTCTCAGCACTCTCAAGCAATCCACGCAAAAACTGGCGAAGCTCTTCCTCTCGGACAACCCGCGACCGTTCAAGCTGCCCGGACGAGAGCAGCTCCGTCATGACCAGTTTCCTGAGGAACCGCCAGTAATCGCCATATGGGGAGCTGAAGAATCCACAATTGCCGTACGGTACATCATCGGACAAAGCCAACTTGGGGTGCTGCGCGAAATCGGTATCGTGGGTTTTGAATATCTCGTCGGCCAGCGGGGCCGATGAAACGACGACGCAGTTGGCAAAACCAAGGCGGAGAGAGAAGATAGGGCCATATTGGGTGGCGAGGTTTTGCATGGTTTTGTGAAAGAACCCTCCGACGAGGTGGAGGTGACCGATGACTGGGAGGGCCGGTGGTCTCGGAAGTTGGCTGCGCCGGCCTGTTGTTAGCTTGTTGAAATACAATATAAGTAGGAGTGGTACTAAGAGGAAACAGACGAAAAGGAAGAGGTAGTATTCAGTCATGGTGGCTCTAACGCTAGTACTCCACGGTTTCTCTCAGTCTCGAGTTTGTTTCATGGAGGCCGTCAGGTATTATATATATAGGCCGTGTGTATTCATTTCACGTTTGACTTCGTAAAATATAAGGAGTGGCCCAACCTATTGCTGAAAGATCTCTCCATATCCACAAAATTGACTTTGAAAAAAATGAGGATAATTAAGTAAGAAACTTGTATTTGTAAATAAGTAATATTAATGGTACATGAAGAAATAAGGAAAATTATTATGGAGTGTATTTGAATATAGAAGTAAAAAATAAGGGAAAATTACAATTTATCTCCCTAATGTTTGAGGTAATTTTTAATTTAGCTCCCAATGTTTAAAAATTTGCAATGTATCCTCCCAACGTTTGCTAAAAATTCAATTTAGCTTCCATCACCTAAAACCGTCTAAATTGCCGGATTTAATTTTTATTCAAATTTTTTATTATTTTTTTTTACTGTTCACGGTTTATCCATTTTTTTTAAAAAAAAATAATAAATTAAAAATTAAATAAAATAAACAGTAAAGGTGGCCGGCCATCCCCATTTTGGCCAAGAGGGTGGCTTGAGCCACCCCCTATGGCTAGCCAGGGGGTGGTCGAACCACCCCCAAATTGCAAAGGGGTGGCCGAAACCACTCCCAAGAGCCCATGGGGTGGCCGGCCACCTCACTGTTTATTTTGTTTTTTTTAATTTTTTTTTTAAATAGATAAACCGTGAACAGTAAAAAATAATAATAATAAATTGGAATGAACAGTAGGTCCAGTAATTGAGACGGTTTTAGGTGACGGAAGGTTGAATTGAATTTTTAACAAACGTTTGGGGGTACATTGCAAATTTTTAAACATTGAGAGGCTAAATTGAAAATCACCTCAAACGTTGGGGGGTAAATTGTAATTTTCTCAAAAAATAATTTTATTTCTTGAATTAAAAAAAAAAAAATCTGCTGTGAATGCGGCGTAAAATACTCTAAATTTATCGGACTTCAAACAAAACGTTATACATATCCCAATTAAGAATGAAAGCATGTTGCAGAATGCTTTGACAATTAATTAGATATGAAATATGAAAGGCAACGACCATGGGTCATATATTTCTAGTTATTTTAGTTCAAAAGTTGGTGAGACGTTGTTAATTGCTCGTCAAATTTGGTGAATATTGTACTTCACCAAACAATATATTTAGAGCATTTAGAGCAATTTTCTTTATATTTAGGAATAAAATTACTTTTTGTTTTTCTATACAAATATATTTTACAAAATTTTTTAATCATTCCTTATATCAATTAAATATTATTTATTTACTTTTTATTATTTTTTATTAAATGACTTGATTTATTGGAAGGTGCTTTTCTCGTCAAGATTACATATAAAATGCAAAGTCTAATCCTTCTTTATATTTCTTTTAAGGAGTAATTGAAAAAAATTTCTAACAAACAACCTTATGTAGTAGGTACCACAAAAAAAAAAAAAAAAAAAAAAAAGCCCCTTATGTTGTAGGTAGGGATGGAAGAGGGGGCCATGGCTAAGGGTTTGTTGGTTGCTAATGCCATATAGCTAGCCTAGGGTTAGCTAAGGTTCTTTTTTTTTTTTTTAAGTTGTTCACTAAGGGTTTTAAAAAGTGAAGGGTTGCCATAACCCGTTGGGCAGGTTAAGTTACCTCACAAACAACCTTTAATATTCGGTCATTGACAAAAATTGGCTAAAGTATCTCACTATAAAACTTAAATAAGGATTTTCATTAATTTTCTGACCAAATTGTTTAGACATGTGAGAGATCTACATATAATCCACTTGTTCAAATAAGTAGTTAAATAGTTTAAAATTTATTTAGACAGGTAAGTTCTATATAGCTTTCTTAGGATGCATTGCAAATTGATAAAGACCTCAGTCCACAAAATTGACTTTGAAAAAATAAAAGGAGTAGCCCAATCTTTTGCTGAAGATCTCCCCATCCACAAAATTGACTTTGAAAAAAACAAAAGGAGTAGCCCAACCTACGTCATCTGACTTGATGAACATATGAAACAAAAAAATAAGTAATTGAGGCAAGTAGAATAGATTCATAAAAAAAGAAAAAAGAAAAAAAAAATCCATTTGTCTTCAGGAGATAAATGCTTACTAATCGCATAGCTAGCATATCTACTCCAAGCATGGAAAAAGAAGCGGACGAAGTTTATTTAATTTTTAGGAAAAAATATTATATCAGACCTTTTTTCTGACAGAACGCTACTTCATGTATACTCAGTAATATTGCTACAGGTGTATACATTCATATATATACAACCAACCCATTTAAGAAAATATTATAGTATCTATGGATTTGTTTTTTTATTCTTTTTTTTTTAAAAAAAAATTATTATTGAATTTATGAATCCCATGTGTACTCATATAAAACTCATAAATTCAACGATAATTTTAAAAAATAAAGTGATAAAAAAAATATAAAAAAAGAAATTGTAACATTTCCTTTCAATACGTTAGCTAGACACATGTCACAATTAATGAAACGTCATACAAATTATTTATTTAAAATAGTTATGAATACTGCATCATAAATTAGAGTCAACCCTCCAATTATTTCTGCCTTTTTCTTTAAGTAATTAATTTAACAAAACCTAATCAAATAATCAGCTCCTTTGCATGCGAAAGTGCTTGTGGGATCATCATTGGCATAACTATAACTATAAGCTGTAGGACAAGAAGCCTTGAACACCTTCGCATATTTGAAAAATGCTGAAGGGGTATTATAACTTTTATTGCTTTTCTCTTACAAAATGATTAAGAATCACAAGTGAGTCACTAACTAATTAATTAAATTCATAAGTCAGATTTTTTGCTTAATCATTTATTTCACATGAGTATGTAATGAAACTTGTAGTAAAAGTTGTAGTGTAATCTAAGAGCACTCTCATCCAGTTAGCCAAAATAATCTAAGTATTTAGGTAGCCAAAATGGGTATCAAATGCTGCATTTGGCTCACCAAATTGCTGAAATATTTGATGAGCGTGAACCGTGCTCACCTCACTCATCGAATCTTGTTTTTATTTGTCTTTTTGTAGAAATGAATAAAGAAATCTTTGAAAATTAATATTTAAATAGAATAGTAAAAGTGGATAGCTAAAATACTGAATTAAATATATGAGCTTTGAAAAAGTTGTTAGTTAATATAGAGAAATGTGAATTTTTAGCTAAAATTAAAAATAAATTTGTTAAGCTGGATGTGAATGTTCAGAATTCTTTCCAATTTTTTTTTTTTTTTTGAAAAATGAGAAACTTCAGAAAACTCCTGAACTTCCACACATTTTCAAATGACCCATTCAAAGTTTAAAAATTTTTAATTTAGGCTATTAAACTTCTAATTTCTTTCAATTTCTCTCATCCGCCTCCATTAAGATTTTTCATTAAATCCTAACAAAGGGGTGTCAAAATTTTCAAAATATCTCTCATTTTTTTACGAAAATAAAAAATTGCAAGGATTTAACGGAATTTGCAAAAATACCCACGCCTGAATCTTTGAAAAAAATTTATAATTTTTTTTTTTTAAAAAAAAAAACATGAATATTTTGAAAATTTTAACAGAATTTAACAAAAATTAGAGAAATTAAAATAAATTGGAAGTTGAATAGCCTAAATAAAAATTCTTGGCCTCAGCCTTTCCATCTCGGCACACCTTCAGTAATATATTCATCAAATCTTCATTCTCTCTGATCTTCCGAATCTGATCATCTTCATGCTCCTTCAACATTTTTTCCAGAAGCTCATCAAACCCCATGTGCAAATCTATGGTCTGCTTTCCATAAAGCCAAAACATCACTCTATTCAGGGGCCCTAACATATCCCCAATAAGCACCTTGGAACCAATCTCATAGGCGTTTTACAATAAGCCCCTGATCTTCTCATCTTCATCGCCTTTCTCCGAACACCTGGTGCTCATTGCTATCGTGCATATATAGAGTATTATTTGTAAGCTTCATCACCTCCAGACCCACATTCACAACCTCTTTTTTCTCAGCACTCTCAAGCAATCCACGCAAAAACCGCCCAAGCTCTTCCTCTCGGACAACCCGCGACCGTTCAAGCTGTACGGCCGAGAGCAGCTCCGTCATGCACAGTTTCTTGATGAACCGCCAATAATCGCCATATAGGGAGCTGAAGAATCCACAATTCCCGTACGGCACTTCATCGGAGAAACCCAACTTGGGGTGCTGCGCGAAATCAAGATCGTGGGTTTTGAATATCTCGTTTGCCAGCGAGGCCGATGAAATGACGACGCAGTTACTGTTACATTTATAGGCCGTTTGTATTCATTTCACCTTTGACTTCGTAAAATATAAATACAATCTTGACGTGAGAGCGAGGGAAAGATGTTTGTTTGGTAACGAGTTTGGTAAACATCACCAACTTTTTTTTACTACTTCTAAAAATAAAATTGTCAACTTCTCTTTAAAATTAATTACCAAACAAATTTCTTTATTTTTTTCTCATAAAAAATTTAAATCTTATTTTACATTTATATCATATCAATCACTTCTAATGGCATTATCTTAAAATTTAATTTTGAATATATAGTAATAAAAAATTATTAATATGATATAAGTGTAAAATGAAATTTGAATTTTTTGTAAGAGAAAAATGAAGAAAATTGTTTAGTAAATAATTTTTGAAAAGATGTTGAGATTTTTTTGGTAAGAGTGAAAACAGTTAAATTTGTTTGCATTTTAAATTCACTTTTTTTTTTTTTAACCGGACAGTTTTGAAATCTTTAAACCAGAACAACATTTAGACATGGAAAAAAAAATGTTATGGTGGTCACCATAATTTAAGTTTCTATGAAAACTTTTGTAATAAAGACATAAGATCTCGCTATCTCTATGCTAGAAGAAAGTACTATTTCTTAAATTTTTTTTAAGGAGTAATAGAAAAAATTTCTAACCCTAGAAAATCTACAAACAACCTTATGTAGTAGTACTACCAAAAAAAAAAAAAAAAAAACATAGTAGGTAGGGATGGAAGAGGGGGGCCATGGCTAAGGGTTTGTTGGTTGCCAATGCCATATATAGCTAGCTGGGTTGGCTAAGGGTTTTTTTTTTTTTTTGTTCACTAAGGGTTTTAAAAAGTGAAGGGTTGACTTGTTTGGCCGGTTAGGTACCTCACAAACAATGTTTTATATTCGATATTGTTTGTGAGGTAACCTAACCGGCCAACAAGTCAACCCTTCACTTTTTAAACCCTTAGTGAACAAAAAAAAAAAAACCCTTAGCCAACCCTAGCTAGCTATATAGAGACAAAAATTGGCTAAAGTGTCTCACTAGCTAGAAAACTTGAATAAGGATCTTTATTAATTTTCTCACCAAATTGTTAGACATGTAAGAAAGTTTATATAAGATCATCCACCTATCTGAATAGGTGGTTAGACAATCCAAAATTTATTTGAGCATGTGACTTTTATATGGGCTCTCTTACAATGTGCTGCAAATTTTGACTTTAAAAAAATACAAGTACGTATTAGCCCAACCTATTGCTAAAGATCTCTCCACCCACAAAATTGACTTTTAAAAAAACTAAAGGAGTAGCCCAACCATATATCTACTCCAAGCATGGAAAAAAGAAATGGAAGTTTATTTAATTTTTAGGAAAAAATATTATATCAGACCTTTTTTTGACAAAATGCTACGTCATGCATACTCAGTAATATTGCGACATGTGTACGTATACATTCACGTACAACTAACCAATTTCATTCCGTTAGCTAAACACATGATGTCCCAATGGATTGTCATACAAATTATTCATTTAAAATAGTTATGAATCATGCATCGTAAATTATTTAATTAAAATAGTTATGAATATTCTTGCATCATAAATTAGAGTTTACCTACAATCATTAGTTTCTATGTTTTTCTTTAAGTATTTTAACAAAACCTAATCAAATAATCAGCTCCTTTGCATGTGAAAGTGCTTGTGGGATCATCATAGGCATAACTATAAGCTGTAAGACAAGAAGCCTTGAACACCTTCGCATATTGATCTAGTAGGCTTGCACGTCTGAGGGCTGCCATATGCTCCGGTGCAGCAATATTTCGGTGTATTAAACGCTAAGCAAGCACTTTGCAGGCCACAACACGATCTTTCCTCCTCACTTGCAAGCCATTAGGGCAATGTTTGTTCGAGTCCCAAACACAACCTATCTTCTTACAATTAGGGCCTGATCCACCCAAAGGAACTATTGAAACATGCATGTTATAGCCATCAACTAGGCTAACATCTTAGTAATCCACTGGACTATCTAGGGTAAACTTTACCAGGGTTGCAGGCAGTGCATCGCCAGCCCCCGCACATTGTAGCTGGCCGTCGCAATCTCCCGTTAAGCACATTCCCTTACCGGACTTGTCAAAAAGGAACACCAACGACGACCCCAAAACGGCCTGACCACCCTTTGATGTGCTGATCTTTAAAGTTTCATTGGGCCTAAGCTTTAAGCCCACCATTCATCAGTTGAGGTTTTCCTGCCCCGAATTGGACCCCTGGCCATATGGTGTACGTCATACATCTATTTTGCAATGTAAACACCGTAGCCTCAGCTTCTGAAAAATTCCAGAAACTCAAACAAAAAAAAAAAAACAACAAATTAAACATGACATTGGTGTCAATTATGGCACCTGACAAATATTATACCAAGAAAAGGTGAAATATGTTTAATAATGCCATATGAGGGATGGTTTGAAAGTATGATTGTAGGCCAGTAGGGGTTGTGACATGGGAAATAATTATCATAAATTGAAAGAACAACAAATAGGTAGAATTTTTTATTCAAGATAATTAACTGCATAGCCCGGATTTCTCTATACCAGAATTAACAAAATTTGGAACAATTTCGTTGAATTTGTAACACGAAAAATGTAGAGAAATAATTGTTTTCATTCTCTTAATCATCTCCATATAAAGAGGTGTGTAAATCTACCATTAAATCTATGTCTACCATTAAATTTATGTAACCACATGTGTGGTTCCATAATTCAATGGTGGACTTGAACATCTCTTATATGGAGATGAGTAAAAATAATTAAGAGAATAATGTGTAGCATCTCTCAAAGTTTATGGTACAAACTCATTCTTCCAAGAAAAGAATAGTATAAAATCCGGCAATCCACTAAGAGCTATTAATGATGAGGTGATTTAATGCCACTTGGCGTATCTTATGGCTTATAATTAGCCTCCCTCATAATTACTTTAACTTATAAGCCCAATATGCCTAAGATTTAATTCATGATAATTAAGCGCATGCCATTGTTTTGCTGCGTTTTGGGTAATGGGGCATCATTATGAATAACAGCAAAGCCCTCCCGTGTTTTTCTTTTTTTTTTCAAGAGGAAAAAAAAAAAACCCCTACACTTGCCCTCCACACTATTAAACAATTTATAATGTCTTCTTGAACTTTCAATTAAAGCAATATTTCCTCAAACTAAATTGCAATGAACTCCTTTTTCCCACAAAAAGATAAAAATTCTTTTAAAAAAAAAAAACAAATAACCTTAAAAATTCAGAAAAAAAAAAAATTATAATTGTATAGATCTCTTGCAATCCGCCAGATCTACATGACTACAACATTGTGTAATATAAAATTATAATTGCCTGCATCACCATCTGGTACGTACAGGAGACACATGCATGCAGATTTGATGATTGAGTGAAGAATCATGCAAATACAAAAGTGGGCAATTAATATTTTATTCTGTGTATGCATATATATAGGATTACAATGAAGCAGAATGCAAATGGGTTGAGGTGAACAACTGGACGAGCCATGAGTGGGTGAGCCATTCTCAAGGACATGCCTGGACCAGATTCCATATCAACCAGCTGGCCTCCATCTCCATCTCCATCAACCTTCCAATCAAAGCATTGAACCAAAGATGCAACCGCAGTATTCATCAAGCTGAATGCCAGGGTCGTTCCTGGGCACCCTCTCCTCCCCGCCCCAAATGGAACAAAATCGAAGTTTTGATATAATTGGTCTAATTTCTCTTGATCCTTTAATAAGGAAACCAAGAACCTCTCTGGGCGGAACTTATTGGGATCATCCCACGAATCTTTTTCCCTCATTATGGCATAAAGATTGATTGCCACTGCAGTTTTTTCGGTATATCAAACCCATTGATTTTGCACTTTTGGCGGCATTCTCTTGTTGTCACAGGGCCTGGTGGGTATAGTCTCAGTGTTTCCTTCACAACCGCCTGCAAGTAAGGCAGATTTGGGATATCTGATTCTTCAACTAGTCTACTTTTTCCCACAACACGTTCTATTTCCTCTCTCACCTTCTTCAACACACAAGGATGATTTATTAGCTCAGCTATTGCCCATTGCATTGCTACGGCTGAGGTTTCAGTGCCCGCAATGAAAAGATCCTGGCATAAGAGAAAAATTCAAAGCCTTTATATGAAACAAAAAAATTCTCAAAATACTATGTTTTTCTTTAAAAAAATAAAAAATAAAAAATTCATGTATAAATATTTTTACAAATTCCGTTAAATCTTAAGTAACAACTTGTTAGGAAATTTCTTTGATTTCATAAAATTAGTGAGAAACGAAATCCAGATAAAAAACAAACAATCACATAACATAGAGATTTATGTGGTTCATCACTAAGAGCTACGTCTACCAAGTTGCGGTGAGATTTCACTATTTTTTAGAAAGAAACGTCAATCACAACATACAACAAAATCCTAAAACAGAAACGACTATAAAATGATCCTCAACTAGGTCAAAACATATAAATTGGTCCAAAAAATCTCATTTAAACCATAATGCTTCTTTCATCGTACCGAATCAGATACAAACTAGACTCTACATACCTTATCACGCCTAAACCCTTGCAATTTTTTTCTTTTTTTTTTTCCTAAAAAAAAATGGATACACTAAATTAATATTTTTAAAATTTTTGAGGATTATTTCAAATCATGTTGAAGTTGGGGGGTGTTGTGAAGTTTCTCAAAAATAAGAATAAATAAAATAAAATGGAGGAGAAATTTACCAGAATGAAGGCCTTGATATGCGTCCTTGTAATCCTAACCTCAGCCTTCTCATCTTGACAAACATCCAAGAGTAGATCCATCAAATCTTTATCACCCCTCTTCCCTCTCTCTTCGAATTCATGCTCCTTCAACACCCTCTCCAAAAGCTCATCATACCTTCTGGTCACATCC
>FXXK01001457.1:0-10008 GCA_900184695.1 Betula pendula | reverse complement strand
ATGGCCTGTTTCCCGTACACCCAAAAGCCCAGTTTCTTCAAAGGCCCCAAAACATCTCCAAAGCACATCTTTGCGGCCACCTCAAAGGTCTCCTTCACCAGCTCTCTAACCCTCTCCGCCTCTCCTCCTTCCTCTGAACACCTACTACTCATCACTGCCCTACACGTCACGTTGTTCGTAAGCCTCGTCAGCTCAGCACCCACATTAACGACACCATCTTTCGTCTCCAAAACTCGCCTCAACAACCTCTCGATTTCTTCACGTCGAACAGCACGTGACCGTTCGATCTGTCGCGTGCCAAGCAGTTCGGTCACGCACAGCTTCTTCATGAACCTCCAGTAGGCCCCATACGGGGCGGTGATGAACCCTGAAGTTCCGTACTGTAGCTTATCGGCAAAGGCGAATATGGGGCGAGAAGAAAAGGCGAGATCGTGGGTTTTGAAGATTTCGGCGGCTACAGAGGCGGAGGAAACGAGTAGACACCGTGATGCGCCGAAGCGGAGATAGAGTAGAGGACCGTATTTGGTGGAGAGGCGGTGTAATGACTTGTACAAGGATGGTGTGAGGAGGTGGAGGTGGCCGATTACCGGGAGCGCCGGTGGGCTGGGTGGCAAGTGAAGACGGCAGGTGGTTGGTTTGTTGGGTTTGTTGAAGATGGATCGGATTAGGAGGGTTGAGATGAGAGACACGAAGATCAAGAGGAAGGAGTAGCATTGGATGTCGGTCATTGTAGCCACTGGCCCACTGCATAAATTGACTTTGATTCGCTTTGTTTTCTTTTGTTGTGCTTTATACAACGTCTATGATTGAAGTATTAAATTTGATTTTTCTTTAAATTTTTTCTCATTCCACCAGGTTTTCCATTTTTGGTTAATGGGGTTACTCTTAATTATGACTATTATTTAAAATATTATTTATTAAGAGTTAAAGAAGTTGAATAAATTAGTCTTAAAATAATTATTCTCATAGCCTTAAAAGAATGACTATTCATTACATTGAAGAAATAATTATTCATCTCAAATTCAATTAAACGAATAATTATTCTCTTATGACTATTGAAATAGTTATTTTAATATTAATCCATTCAACTTCTTTTATTCTTAATAAAAATTATTTAAATAAATAATTTTTTTGCATACCAATCAATGAATAATCTTTCTGTATGCCAAACATATCCTTAAGATATGGCCAACGAAATCCAACACTCTGATTAAGAGCACGATAGGAAGGCCGAAGAACTGCACGAAAATGCTAGTCGTGATTCGTGAATGCTCTCTTAACATTTCGTGATAGTTGAGAAAGCAGTTGTTAGAAGGGTGACTTTAATGAAATCATGGATTTATCTGAGAAGAAGGGTGCTGCTACACGACCCAATTGGCAAATGAATGATTTCAAAAATGTCCTCGACGATTGTCAATTGAGTGATCTGGGTTTTTGTGGACCTAAATTCACTTGGAGCAATGGGCGTCTTGACCGGGGTTTTACCAAGGAACGCCTCGACCGAGCTGTTGCAAATAAGGAATGGTGTGAGATCTTTGGCACGGTGGCTGTCTTGACAATGGCAGGTAGAAGCTCTGACCACAATCCTCTTTTTATTACCTTATGTCAGCCTGATAGTACTGCATGGAAAAAATGTCGAACTTTTCGGTTTGAGGCAAGTTGGGCTTTGCATAAGGAATATAAAAAGGTTATCCAAAAAGCATGGGGTAATACTGATAGCCAGCAGAATTATTGGCGCGTGGTACATCGGAAGCTCACAAGCTGTCAGCGGCATTTACAACAATGGGTTCGTAAGTTAGAACCGACACAGGAGACTATAAAGCAAAAAACCAAGGCGTTGGAAGCGGTCCAAGAAGCAGCAAATCCTGCGGACTTGGAAAAAGAGCACACACTCCAAAAAGAGTTGCACCTATTGCTGGAGCAAGAAGAGCTGAACTGGCGCCAAAGATCCAAAGAGCATTGGCTTAAATATGGCGACCGCAACCAAATATTTTCATGCATGCACCAATCAAAGAACGCGAGGTAATCAGATAATCGAAATTTTAGATGAAGGCAATTTTTTGTGTACTACGCAGGGGGATGTCGAAGCTGCTTTTGTCAATTATTTCCAGCATTTGTTTACCACCGCTGAACCGACCAACATTGGTGATTGCCTCAATGCCATGGAGAGGAAAGTAAGCCAGGAGATGAACTCAAAACTTCTTGCTGAATTTACTGCGGATGACGTCAGACAAGCTTTGGGGCAGATGCAAGCTTTGAAAGCACCTGGACCAGATGGTTTCACTGCTGGGTTTTACCAACAGAACTGGGCAACAGTGGGTGGGGAGGTATGTAACGCAGTCCTTAGTTTTCTTAACTCTGGGCATATGGATGTGCGTATAAATGCTACTACTATTGCTCTCATCCCGAAAATCCCCAACCCTACTCGGGTGACAGAATTCCGACCTATCAGTCTCTGTAATGTCTTGTACAAGCTCATTTCCAAAGTTCTTGCAAACAGGTTAAAAGTGGTACTTCCCCATATCATTTCTCCAAATCAGAGTGCCATTATTCCTGGAAGGTTGATATCTGATAATATCATCGCCGCTTATGAAACTCTACACTCTATGCACTCCAGAATGTGGGGCAAAGTAGGCTTCATGGGGCTCAAATTGGATATGAGCAAAGCTTATGATCGGGTGGAATGGGCTTTCTTGGAAGCTATTATGAGACGCCTTGGGTTCTCAACCAAATGGATCCAACTGATTATGCAGTGTGTCTCCACTGTATCTTATAATGTGCTGGTGAATGGACAACCTGTGGGTAGTATTCAACCCCACCCGGGGTATTCGGCAAGGAGATCTTATATCTCCTTATCTATTCTTGTTATGTGCGGAGGCTCTTAGCTCTCTTATTAATCGAGCTGAGAGCTCAGGGTATATTACTGGCGTTCCCACCTCCAAAAGAGGCCCACGCCTCAGTCATTTATTTTTTGCAGATGACAGTCTACTTTTCTGCAAAGGAAATTCTGTGGAATGACGCAGGTTAGTGCGGCTGTTAGACAAATATGAAACAGCATCAGGGCAACAACTCAACAGAGCCAAAACATCTATCTTTTTCAGTCGGAATACAAGCCAAGAAAAGCGACAAGAAATTATTCAATTATCGGGTTTTCAGGCTTCCCAACGGTATGACACATATCTTGGCTTACCCTCTCTTGTTGGCAAATCTAGGTCTCAGGCTTTTAAAAGCATCAAAGATAGAGTATGGCGTAGGCTGAACAATTGGAAGGCTAAGTTCCTTTCACAGGCAGGGAAGGAGATTCTTCTGAAAGCGGTGGTCCAAGCCATTCCCACTTATTCTATGAGCGTTTTTCAACTCCCAATCTCCCTATGTAAGGACATCAATGGGATGATGCAAAAATTCTGGTGGGGCCATAAGGAGAATGACTCAAAGATCCACTAGATGAGCTGGGACCGCATGGGTGTTTCGAAAGCTCATGGAGGTATGGGTTTCCGTGACCTTGTTAGCTTCAATAAAGCCCTGTTGGCCAAACAATGTTGGCGACTATTGCATGCAGACTCCCAACTCTTTGGCAGCCAACATTATCCGGGCAAAATATTACCCCCATTCCTCTATTTTGGGGGCAAAGTTGGGTAATCGTCCCTCCTTTGCATGGAGAAGTTTATTTTCGGCCTGTGATCTCCTTCAAAATGGGCTTGTTTGGCGTGTTGGTGATGGGAAAGACATTAGAATATGGAAAGACAGATGGATTCCTACTCCAACCTCATTTTCTATTCAGTCCCCACGACGAATCTTATCGGAGGATGCCAGGGTTTCTGATTTAATTAATCAGGATACGAAGTGGTGGAATTCTGAGATATTACTAGAGGTTTTTCAAGCGGAGGAAGCACACGTTATCCAACAGATTCCATTGAGCCCTCAACAGCCAAAAGATCTACTAGTATGGAGGGGCACAAACAATGGTGTTTTCTCAGTTCGCAGTGCCTACCATATGGATAAAGAACTCCAACATATGCGGCAAGGGGGGAGCTCCAAACAAGGCAATGGAGATGTGGTGTGGAAGGCGCTTTGCAAACTCTATGTTCCCAATGTGGTAAAAATGTTCATGTGGCGAGCTTGCCATAATCTTCTCCCTACACGATCAAATCTAGTCAAACGGGGCGTAATCCATGATGCACAGTGTCCTTTTTGTGAGAGCTGTCCAGAAACTACATTACATATTCTCTGGGATTGCCCCTCTGCGCAAGATGTTTGGAGCTGTGGCCCTCGAAAGCTCCAAAAGGCGACTGTGGTGGCTCGTACCATTTGGTTTCGAAGAAACTCTGTTGTACATGGAGGCGCTTTTACTCCTCCGGACACTAGTGTTTCGGGACGCTAGCAACTCCTTGGAGGTCTTTCAACGGGTTAATTCTCCAGAGGCTGATATAGAGCATCCACTTCGAGAAGCAGGTCCTAACCTATGGAAAAAACCCCCCATAGGCTTTTTTAAAGTTAATTGGGATGTAGCTGTGGATAAGGGGTCGGGGCGTATAGGGATTGGCATTGTAGTAAGGGATCATGAAGGCTTCACTTTGGCAGCACGTAGCTTTGCAAAATCCTTTTTGGTGGAACCTGTCGCCGCTGAAGCTTTGGCTGCTTTCTTTGCGGTTGAATTCTGCAGAGAAATGAGCTTTAATGATATAATTTTGGAAGGCGATGCCTTACAGGTAGTTAACGCAGTTCAAACGGATAGCCTAAATTGGAGCAGAATTGGTCATATTGTGGATGGTATTAAATTGGGACTGCGTCAATTGCGCTCTTGGAAGATCAACCATGTGAAGAGAGATGCGAACTCAGCTGCTCATTTCTTAGCCCGAGAGGCTATTAAGACCGTCATAGATAGGGTTTGGATTGAAAAAATTCCAAATTGTATCTATGGTATTGTTCTCAGGGAGCAAATTGCCCTTGACTGATTATTATCATATCAATATAATTTCAATTTTTGTTCAAAAAAAAAGAGAAAGCAGTTGTTAGAGATTTTCGTGCTGAACATGACAGGGGTTCTTTTTTTTTTTAAACAAAAGATTTTCGTAGATGAAAAGAGAGGAAAGCCTACAGAAGAATCATAGCAAAGATCTGCTGAACGTGACAGTTTATTTAAAAAATTAAAAATTAAAAAACGCCTATTAGTCTCTCTAATCTCAACTACAAGCTGATACTAAAGTTGGTAATCCTTTTAAGAGCATCTCTAGTAGTTATACGTACTTAAAAAGGTTTTTTTTTTATTATTATTTTTTTTTTTAATATAAATTTCAACAGATTCTTTATTTTATTTAAATATTATCTTTTTTGTTTATTTTTTCTTTTTCTTTTTTTCCTATGCTCTTAACACCGTTTCTATCTCTCTTCTCTCTCTCACTCATGGAGAAAAAGAATCAACAGAACAAAATACCACAAACCCAGAGAAGGAATCAAACTAAAACCCCTCACCAACCGATCAAGCCTTACCTACAGAGGAAGAATCAAACTAAAATTCTACGTCTCTCTCTCTCTCTCTCTCAAAGGATGAAAACGGGGAAGGAGGGTTGCCGATGAAGAAATGAAAAAAATGATAAATTTTTTAGATTTGCAGAAATGACCGATTTGTGGATTTGCTGCTGAGAATCGCAAGTCAAATGTATATTTTTAAACAAAATCCCAAGAAGTACCTTATTTAAGATTGCGTTTGACAAAAAGAATGGCGGTTTCACATTTTCAAACCGCACAAGGCGGAGCATTTTAAAAAATGAACAATTTTAAATATTGAATTGCAATTTTACCAAATGTTACATTATAAAAAATTGAATTTTTATTAATTGCGTTTTAAATTTTTTTGTTTTTTTTTTGTTTTTAACTGCATGTTTTAAAACCGTTATGCCGAACGAACACACAAATTTAATGGCTATTTTATTACGTTGACATGATAAAACACTAGCAAATCATTTTGCTTTTCCCAAAAAAAAGGAGCATTCTTACTCGTCCATACAAATCCTGGAACAGTATATTGAGCAAGTAAAAGCCTAGCAGAGCAGGAAAAACCCATGTTCACAAGAATAGAGCCTTGACAGAACAGAACAAACACTATTTGTTTATCAGATAATACAATATTTTTTGGGAAAATTTCAAAGAAGCTCCTTGAACTTCCACGCGATTTGAAGAACCCTTCAAACTTTGACTTCTTTCATTTTCACCCCTCGAACTTCCAATTTCTATCATAAGACCCCCTTCTGTCTGTTTTCATCGTTAAAATTTTTTAAAATTTCTAAAATACCCCTGTATTTTAAACAAAAAAAATTATAAAAAAAAAAAAATCTAAACCCTAAAATGAGGAGTATTTTAGAAATTTCAAAAAATTTTAACTGTGAAAACAGACGGAAGAGGGTCTTATGATAAAAATTGGAAATTCGAGGGGTGAAAATGAGAGAAGTCAAAATTTGAGGGTTCTTCAAATTGCGTAAAAGTTCAGGAGACTCCTGTAAAGTTTCCCCATATTTTTTAGTTTGACTCTTTGTCATAAGATTTGGCTTGGGTGCTGTAACAGCACCCAAGCTGGATCCCTTTGTCATATTCTTGTATGACAAATGCATGTTTTTGAATCACAGGGATTATATTTATCGTATTCTTGTAGAAATCGTTATGGTGTTTTGTAGCGGAGAGGAATGCTTTATAGATATAGGTGGTTCGTTCTTTATATTGGTGTAAATTAGTTTCCAGCTTGTAAGGTCAAATTAGTTTTGATCACGATGACGTGTTTGGAATTTGATCTACTTTTTTTTTTTCTTCTGGAATTTGATCCACTTATGTATCCTAGATGTGATTTCGGGTGGAAATTCTTGAGGCTTAACAGTATTGAGGACTTCAAAAATCATCCATCCGTGAACTGGGAGAACATCTTTTGTGAAGTCGTCTTTTTTCCTTCTACTTCTTAATCTGAATACACTCTGTTGAACTCTGTTTATAGAAAGCTAAAACAGAGGCGATTGGCAAAACTCTTTTGTTTCGAAGAAAAAAAGGTGCAAGAACTAGTAGATTCAGAAAATTGTAAAAAGTAGTCAGCCGTTGGATATTGGTCGATCATGCCTTAATGCCCATATCAAACACTTTTTTTTTGGTCCAGGGTCTCGAAAACCACACGGCTTTTGTTTTCTTTTTGGTTCATGACGACGTCGTTAGTGTAAAAGTGATATTGTTAAATCTTGACCGTCCAAATCTCTTCCCGCAAATGTGCTATTAGTTTTATAACATCTGGTAAGCTAAAATTGATGTAGCTTTTAAAATTACCATTTGATCAAAAGTTAATAATGATTTATCATAAATTTAATTGTGATTTTAAAAATCACATCAATTTTAGTGGACATAAAGTAGACATGGGGGTTGATATATATAATTACTTATTGAATTTTAATCAAATAGAAATTTTAAAAGCAACATTAGTTCTAGCATTACCCGTGAAAAAAATAAGTTAGAGCACTAGCAATAGTTTCCCTTAAACCTCATTCATTTTTCTAGTGTAGGGAAAACTATTAAAAAAATTCAAAAAAAAAAAATCCTTGCAGCAGCTTTTCTTAGTGTTCTCTAAATTGCAGAAACACCAAGGGAATCAAAAGTTGTTCCCTTCATCTAGGGACAACTTTTAGTTTCCTTAACATTATTTTAATATAAAAGGCTTTCTCTTTTCTCTTTCTTTCCTCTAGCATTTATTTTAAACAATTTTTAAATGACTTTCTCTTTTTTCTCTCTTTCCCTAACATTTAATTTTAAGAATATTTAAATGGTATAGAGAAATGAAAAGAAAAGCTGTTGTGAAACTTATTTAATAAAAAAGTAAAAAGTAATTTAATTTCCTACATTGAAAAAAAAAATCTAAAAAAGTTTGCGAAACTCGAGAACAAAATCTAAA
This sequence comes from Betula pendula, assembly GCA_900184695.1. Lineage (NCBI taxonomy): Eukaryota > Viridiplantae > Streptophyta > Magnoliopsida > Fagales > Betulaceae > Betula > Betula pendula. The sequence goes on along the minus strand of FXXK01001457.1, from coordinate 2,087 downwards.
AAATCTAAAAAAAAAAATCTAAAAAAAAATCTAAAAAAATCTAAACATTAGTCTCGATGAACAAACTCGAGACTGAGAGAAACCGTGGAGTAGCGGTAGAGACACCATGGCTGACATAACCCAAAACTACCTCTTCCTTTTCAACAGGCCAACAAGCAATCGGCGCAACCACCCTCCGAGACAGGGGTGGCTCAACCCTTAGGCAGATTAGGCGGCCGCCTAAGGCCCCCAATTTAATGAGGCCCCTAAAAAATAATTTATGAAGATTTTTTTCATTAAAAAAAAAAATTAAGCTCTAATTATAGTTAATTTTCTCTAAGGCCTCCAATTAATAAATATTAATGAAAATTTATTCCATAAAAAAAATATTTAAAGCCCTAATTATAGTCAATATTTTTTTAATTAAGGCCCCAAATTATGGTAAAATGTAAATAATTAATTAATAGTAACTTTTGTCTACATGTAATTAACTAATAATTATTGTACTAAGTAATTATAGTCAATATTCTCGAATTAAGGCCCTAAATTATAGTAAAATTTATAACATTAAATAAAAGAATTAAATAATAACTTCTTTCCACACGCAACGTCAATGAATTAGCCATATTAGCCATTGAATGAATTAGTCATATTATCAATTGAAAAGAGAATGTTAGAAAAACTTAAATATAAAACTTTAATAAGTAATTTTGCATCCCAAAAAGTAAAAATAATAATTTTTAAATAAAAATATAATATTTAATTAATATTTAATTTTTTTAAAAATGCCTCATTTAAACTTCTCGCCTGAAGCCTCAAAATGTATCGAGCCGGCCCTGCTCCGAGACCACCAGACCTCCCATTCATCGGTCACCTTCACCTCGCTGGAGGGTGGTTGTGCCGATTGCTTGTTAGCCTGTTGAAAAACAATATAAGTAGGAGTGGTGAGAGGAAACATAAGAAAAGGAAGAGGTAGTTTTGGGTTATGTCAGCCATGGTGGCTCTACCGCTACTCCACGGTTTCTCTCAGTCTCGAGTTTGTTCATCGAGGTTGTCAATATTATTGTTACATATATAGGCCGTGTGTATTCATTTCACCGTTGACTTTGTAAAATATAAGTACATGCAATTGTATCAATCTTGACGTGAGTGCAAGGGAAGGATGTTTGTTTGGTAATGAGTTTGGCATTTTTTGGTAAACATCTCGAAGAGCACTAACAAGTAGATTTTCTTAGAATAGGAAAAAAAAAAAAAAAGAAGAAGAAGTAGATTTTCTTAGATTTTTTTTTCAATGTAGGAAATTAAATTATTTTTTTCTTCGCTATTCAAATAAGTTTCACAACAGTTTTCCTTTTCATTTTTTTATACCATTTAAATATTCTTAAAATTAAATATTAGGGAAAGAGAGAGGAAAGAGAAAACCATTTAAAAATTGTTTAAAATAAATGCTAGAGGAAAGAGAAAGCCTTTTATATTAAAATAATATTAAGGAAACCAAAAGTTGTTCTCTAAATGAAGGGAACAACTTTTGGTTCCCATGGTGTTTCTGTAGTTTAGAGAACACTAAGAGCATTCTCATTCGGCTCCTTATTATAGGGATTTTCCTACTTTAAAAAGTTAAAATGAATTTTAGACCATTTTATTACTCTCACCCGACTCCCTACTTTGAAGAAAAAAGTAGGAAGCATGAAATGGTTTTCTACTAGTAGGAAGCCATTTTACTCTCTATTTTTCTTTTTTTATAATAAAATATTAATTTCTCTCTCCAATTTTTTTATTTTTTCAATTTTATTTATTGAAGAATAAATAAAAAAAAAAATCTTAAAATATTAATATTTAAATGAAAAAGTCAAAGTAGATCCCTAGTTTAGGGAGCTGGATGTAGGTGTTTAAAAAAAATAGTTCTCTAAAGTAGGAAAAACTGATTTACTCCATATTTTGAGAATAAAAGTAGAGAGCCGGATGAGAATGCTCTAAGGAAAGCTGCTGCAGGTTTTTTTTTTTTTTTTTTTTAATAGTTTTCCTTACATCTAGGAAATTGAATAAGATTTAAGGGAAGCTGTTGCTATGTTCTCTAACTTATTTTTTTCACAGGTAATGCTAGAACT
>FXXK01001456.1:98043-149008 GCA_900184695.1 Betula pendula | reverse complement strand
TTGGCTGGGACGAAAATCAAAAGAAAGTATATATATAATATATATAATAATTATTAAAATAATGGTAAGGAATGGAGAAGGGGCGCCTGCACAGGCACTCTTTCTCACGTTTTGCTTTTTTCTCTCTCTCTCGTGGTCTATGTTAATTGTATAGAATAATAATTAGTGAGGGGATAAGATAGTTAGAATAACTCTGAATAAATGAATCACAAGTACGTTTGGCTAACTGTTATATTGCATGTGATTCATTTTGCCACTCAGCCGGTGGATAAGGAAATAATCAGGATACATCTTGCGCCATTTATTTCTTTATAAAAGGAAGCAAGCCTTGTGTTTTTCACTCTTAAAAGGCAACATACAACCACGGCAAAGAGAGAAAAGAAAGAGAGAAAGGAGCAGAGAGGAAAGAGAGGAGATAAGCTCTTCATCTGGGGGGTTTTTCTAGGTAAGTGATTAAATAGCTTTTATTTTTACTTTAAGTGCATAGCTTTTATGTTTAGGGAATATTTTTAAACAAAGTTTTAAGCTCCGTTAATATATATATGTTATTTAAAATATCAAAACACCCGTTATAATGCCCAGTTTATTAGAAATTTCCATAAATTGTGCTGTTACGCTGCCAGTTTTTAAAATATTTTTAAACATTAGTATTCTAATGTTAATTAACCTGCCAAATTTTTACAAAGATATTTATTAATTATTCATAATTATGCGTTTATGCACCCATGTATTTTTAAAATACTTATAATCTATTATTTATAAGTAATGGAATTGCCTATATCCATTTTATGGGCAAAAATATTAAGGGCCTTTAGCATATAATGCCTGTTTATAATGGCTCATTTTACTTTAATAATGTTTTGGCATCTAACTACATAAATGCCATAAAAATATGTAATAATGCTAATACTTTATATGCCGTAATTAATGTCAAGTAAAATTTAAGTAGTTAAATAAATATAAAGAACGTAATAGACGTAATTATAACTCCTAGCTTAATGAAAAGGCCTAAATTTAAATTGCCAGTATTTGGGCTCTGTGACGTATTCATATCTGCCAAGCCATACAAGAACTGTAAGTATTTATACTTACTGAGAAATTATCTGATTTTAAATAAATAATGATTGAGATTTATTTATTGACTGGGGTCTAAAACTGTTTGTGTGTGATGATGCATATTGTGATTATTGTGTGACTAATAATATGTTAATTAGGCAAAGCTGGTTGAGTACCAGGGGAGTTATGGCTGCCAGTGGCGAACCTTTAGCCTCCCGTGAAAGATTTAATAATAACAAGACTGGAAGACCGTAGGCTTTCAGTCGGACTGGGACGTTAGGGCTTTCAGCAGCAAACAAAATAAGCTTTATATGGGAGGGGAGTGTTCAGCTCCAAAAATATCCGATAACCGGAGCTAACGGCTCTTCACCGAGTGGAGTGAAAGAAAAAGAAATAAGACTTGCATTTAAAACTGTCATTTCATCTCATTATTATTTTCTTTGTTTAGACATTATATGTTTCTATGTGTTTCGTTGTTATGGGGCTGTGGAAGCAATATATATATTTATGGCCTGAGGTTATATTATTTTATTAAATTTTTTCATATGCTTATCTTATCATACTATGTTAAATGGGTTTCTGCTTGGAAATCTCTTTACGCCTAGATTTTTATATCATGTGAGATATTATTTTCATAAGTGTGACTAACTAATGAAATCAGTAATTCCTTTATATTTATTGGAAAGCAGTTGCACTCACTAAAATTCACAGTGTGTGATGCAGGACTGGAGGCTGAGGGAAAAGACTTTTTTGTTGATTTGGATGGTGGATTGATTGTCCTTCTGTGTTTGTGCTGGCTGTATCTAAAGCGGTTTAATTGATTTTATGTTTTATTATTTTATATTTCTATTTCGTGTATTCGTAATATAACATCAAGTTTAACTTATGCGTCTGTATTTATTTATGAGGTTGATGTTGCAACTGTATGCCATTTGTGGCACTCACTGGTTTTGTATGTGCTTGTATATTCCTGATTGTATTTTGATATATTTATAATGTTTATGTTAATGAGGTTTTCAGTCAGCTCTGTTTTGGTTATCTGAGGTATTCCTTTTTTGGGTGTTTTAATAAAAAAAATATATATTCCGCGCGAGATTATGATCTCTGAGGTAGTAACGTCACATGGAAAACGGGAGGTTCTGCTTACGGTTTATTGATCTAAAATCGGGGCGTTACAGCATAGTATAACTATTGAATTTACGGGTGTTCAGCCAAAAGGAGGAAAGAGCTACCTTTGAGGTTAATGTGATAGATTGGGCTATTGTGGATGTCGCATAGAATCAATGTCCGGTAATAAACCTCGATAGAACTGGTTTTCTAAGTAGCGGTGTATTCCAAATCCAGATCCCTAGAATTTGTTGCTCGAAAAAAAATTTTGACAATTTTGGAGCATCAAATGGGGCCCCACTTGCCGCAACAAGTTCGCGTGGGCTACTTAGACTTGATCAAACAGGGTGGGCCCTTTTAAAGGCGTTCTCTCACTTTTTGTTTACTCGAATTGTAACAATCTAGGCAACCAAAAATGCCTGGGAGGGATCTTTATCCATGTATCTGTACTTATATTTTCTATAGGACAAATTTTCTATTATTGCCTTTTTATTGAGGAGGTTAAGGTTGCTAAGTTTTTTGTGTTGACAAATAAAGTGCTTAAAACATGTTTCGGTTGTTAAGTTTTGAGGTTTTAGGTTAAATCGGTGCAAAGTTGATCCAAACATGAGAACTTGGAGCTGTTGTCGTATGTTGTCCAACATTAGACCTAGTTAGAATAAAATGCTCCATCATCTTTTGATTTCAGCATCCGGACGAAGGTAAATTCTGTGGCGTTGGAAAGCTACTCAAAAACTCTACAACTTTTTATTTAATGAAGTTTCCAATTCGATGTGGCTTGGGGTCAAAACAGGCTGTAATAAAGTATGAAAATCGGGACATAATGGCCCGTTTCATTGGGCTCTTTCCACCAAAGTCCCAATTCAGCCAACAAAACAGCTCTAAAACCCTAGATCACTTAGTCTAAAAAATCCATGTTTTCTTCCTAATCATATAAGCTTCATAAATCCACAATTTCACAGACATTTAAGAGGCTATTTTTCATTAGTATTGGAGAATGTTTCATGATTGTTTTTGAGTCTAAATAGTTACAACATTCTCCTTCTTATCATATTAGAAAAAGCAAAGGTCTAGAACTATTGCGCGGTAGGAAATGAACAGTCATTTGCTGGCGGCTATGAGATTGGGTTTTCAAATTACAAGCGTTATGAAAAATAAAAAGTAGAAGTAGAAAATAATAAGCTAAACACAAGTCTTATATTGTGGATGCCTTTCGGGTTAGTTGCCCCGATAGTAGGTTTTATTTTAGGAAAATTCATTTACCCTTCTCGAAGTTTGACACCTTTTCAATATTGTCTTTAATGTTTTAAATTGGCAATGTACTTCTTACTAAGTTTATTTGTCATTTTTTGCAATGTAGCCCGTACGGTTAGACAATTTTATGTTTCTCTGAACAGCACGTGTATCGGACATGGGTTTTGGGGATGAAAGGCTCCAAATGGCCCCATTATTTCCCTTAAAAAAAAAAAAATCGTAACAGTGGCCGATGGGCCAAATGGATTGGTTCGGTCTCCTAAGGATCATATGGGCTTGTGGCCGAAACCACCCTCAAAAGAGTGGTTTTGGGGGCTCGCTCACCTCAATTTGGCCAAGGGTGGTGAGGCCACCCCCATCTGCACCGAGAATGGGGGTGGCTTGGCCGGAAGGGGGTTGGCCGAGCCATCCCGCAACAAAATGGGGTGGGCTCGGCCACCCAATATATATTTTCATTTTCTAATTTTCGGTTTAAAATAAAAAAATGAGGCATGTTTGGAAATCATGGTCAAGTTTTGGGAGAAAACAATGGAAAAAATTCACCATGCAACACACATGCGGCATTTCCGTAGCGAGAAGGCCAGATGTATTTAAGGGATAAGCTACATTACAAAATTTAGAAACTTAATGGGGCACATTCTAATTTTTTAAACATGAAACAAGATGAAAAAAGGTCAAATTTGCGCCGTCCTTGGGCCGCCCGCCGGGGAGAGGGGGGTGTAAATGTATTTTTCCCTTTTATTTTTTTGAAGATGATTTAATAAAAAGGTTTTCATTTTGTTATCCCCATGCAGCATGCCGGTCCATGCGTGCAAAAACTTGCAACGAGGCAATGAATTTCATCCATGTTCTCTCATTTCAAATTCCTGGTATTGCCACTTTTTTCCACGTTCACATGGAGGGCCATGACGCAACCTCGTTGCGGGCAAGGATGCAAGAAGACCGCATTTGGACCTTCCAAAGAAGGGCTTTTCCTTGCTTTTCCTTACATACTAGCCAAAACCATCACAAATTTTGAAGCAATCTAAAGCAATTTACCTTCTTCTTTTTTTCATTTCATTTTTTTCTTCTTCTTTTTTATGCAAAAGACCTACCTTATATGGATCCTAAAACTTGTAATATAATTTAGACAATCATTGTAAAAATTAATTGAATTAGCAACTTCGACAAATCTCATTAGCCTACAAAAAAAAAAAAAAAAAGCCAAAAGATGATCTCATCTAATGATAAGGCCGAATCATTAGTCCTCCAGGGAATAGAATCCTCTCCATTTCCGGAGGGTATTACTACTAAGACGATGAATGCAAATAGTAAACTCATGCTTACAGTACCCCTCAACTCTCAAATTAAAAAGGCAACAATAAACACTTTCTCCTCTAAAATATGAGGAATACAGTTTGTCAGAGGGGAGAAAGGAAAAAGAAAACCAAATCAGAATAAATTGAGAAGTCTAATTGTATTATAATGATCAGAAGATTGCACCGTGGGGTAGATATTGTAATTATTTTTTGTATTACAATCATTTTCCCGAGGAAACTGAAAAAAGATCAGGTGCAAGAAGCATCACGGGTGAACTAATTAAGTCCTTGCACATACCCAATGCTATTATCACCACGCATTCTTCTTTACCACGATGATCATCAATTGCCAACCAAACACTCAATATTCAGTAACCATTAATCTGGGGCCTTGGGTTGGACCCATCAGCCGTGAAAAAGGCATTTGGGTCCGACCAGGAAGGCTATACTTGTTTGATTTTGGTGTTAATATCCGTTGTGTTTGGCTTTAAAGTTGATAACTAAATTAAACCTTGGTTGTTGTTATTGGAGATTTTCACTGTATTAAATTGAAATTTTCGGAGGGAATGGTAGCCTGAGTTTACTCATTGCATTCATTTTATTAGTAGGGATTTAGACCACGAAATGGAGAGGATCCTATTCCCTGGAGGAGTACTAATGATCCAGCCTTATTCATTTGATGAGAAGATCTTTTTGGTTTTTCGTTTTTGGCAGGCCAATGAGGAGGTTGAAGTTAGCTTAATTCAATTAATTTTATAATGTTGTCTAATTATTACAGTTTTAGGATCATCTTAAGGTGCTTTGCATAAGAAACAAAGATAAAAATGAAATGAAAAAAAAAAAAGGTATATCATTGACAAAAATGAAGTACAAAAAATAATGAAAAAAAAAAATCTCTCAAACTTAAATTTTCTTATACACCAAAATTTTGCTCTCAAACAAAAAGAGAAAAAAAGAAAAAAAAAAGGAAAAAGAAAAAAGAAACAAGGGTTAAAATTTATGAGATGAGCGACAATTGATCAGTTTCTCTCTCACTTTAAGTATCTAACCGACCAGGATTCGTAGGTTCTAAAGTTATTTGAATTTAGACTGTTCTTTATATTGAACGACTTGAAAAATGCTATCTATTAAAAATATAGCAATCATAGCATGTTATTGAAATAGCAAAAAAAAAAAAAAATCCTTACAAAAGACTTTTTCATCATTTTTTAAGAAAGACGCTTCTTTTTAGTAAACCAAAAAATAGTTTTTATCTTAAAACTTTTATACAAAATAAAGCACAAGAACCTTATCCCAGGCTTCGGCTCTTTTTCCTTTCACCCTATGCGACTAACTGAGCAAAACTTTTCCTTTTATTCTTTGTACGTAGGGCTTTTGCTTGCTTGTGTTAGGAAACAAAATGAGGAAAAAAATTCACTCCAATTCATTTGAAATGGAGAGAAGTAAGTTAATATAAGTGAGAGGGCAGAATTATTATTTTACATTTTTTTTTAAAAAAAATTTTATCCTCTCACTCGTACTAAGTTACTAATCGACTCCTCTTTATTTTATTTTGTGAAATAGAAAGGATCTGAACTTAATATAAATGCTAAAACGTCGGCTACAAACCAAAGCCATTTTGAAAAAGGAAAGAGAAGTACTGTTAGGGTACTAAGCTTTTATCACAAAACTATTTACAATCTGATTTAACCGTTCATAATTGATGAAGTATTTTTTTTTCTTAATTGTTTTTAAGATTAGGAATTACCACGTAAATTTGTACATACTTTTTTTATTAAAAGTTACAGCATATACTACACGCGTTATTTTTTTTTAAAAAAACTAGTAGACTTGATGGCGTGGAAAAGTCACGTCAACATATCTCAACCACGGAAAAATGACTCCAAATTTTCAACATCGTGAACCTAATTCTTGAACAAAAAAGTACTACTTTTCTCAATGAAAATCACCGGAATGATATATATGTTCCTAGATAAGAATCATTCCAACTTCTTTGGTTTTTTTTTTTGATGATCGAATAACTTCTTTGGTCTCCTTCAATAAGCTTTGATTAATTTTTATTAAGCTACTTAGGCCCAATCTCATTGGTCTGCACATCTAAGTCCACTACCTTCGGCTGACCCACATTCTAAACTTCGGCTAACTTAAGGGTGTTTATTAAGTAATGTTATATGTAAAACTCTTTTTTATTTTTTGTTTTTTTTATTCTTTTAAATGTAATATGACTTGTAAAATATCATTAAATTTGAGATGTATATATTATTATTAAAATTTGATATAATAATAATTTTAAAAGTCATATCATAATTTGAGAAGATAAAACAAAAAAAAAGAGCTGCATATATATATATATAGAGCTAGAAATCCTCTTTTTTGTTTTTTTTTTTTTTTTTTTTTTTTATATGTTTCTTTTTCGTTTTGGTTTTTTTATTTTTTTTATTTCTTTGTTTTTGTGACTAATTCACTCTTGGTGATCTGGTTTTTCCTCTAGGTAAAACCACAACCATATCATATACACAAATGTCTTAAATATAAAATTTAAATAAAACATGTGACATGAATCTAGAAATTCGTGTTTGGCACGCAATGACACATTGACACTCATAATGTTGAATTCCACGAAGGGATTATCATTTGATTTTCTGTTTGTCCACAACCACTCATGTTGATATAAAAGATATATAGGAAATAAATTTCCTACCAATCAACTTTTAAAAGTGACATATATTTTTAATATATGAGAATTATATGCTTTTTTTTAATAGCAGTATTTTTCATATATTTTTTTAATAGCATTAATAAGAAAACATGTGTTTCTTATATGTTCAAATGACACATGTCATTTTTAAAGGCTAATTTATAAAAATTTCCTATAAATCAATTTGTAAGAAATTTCCATCATAAAAGATAAATGTCTCACCCGGGTAAGCTAGTCAATGTACGTAGAAACTAATCTATAAGAAGAAAGTAATTAATATGAAACTATATATATCAAGAATATTCATGAATCAAGCATAAGCGTATGGCAGCACTTTCAAAATATCAACATGCCCATCTATAATTAGTGAACACAAAAATGTAAAATGCAAAGAAAATTCAATTCACCTGTGGTTTCAAAACTTGTTGAGTTTACTAAGATGTTCTTGACTCGGAATGTTCAACGTCCTGGACTTTGGGTGGGTCCTTGGAATATTAAACATAGAAGCAGCAGAAATTTCCAACACGGCAAACGCGCAAGTCCATTACTCCTTTTCTCAATAAATATAACCGGAATGATAAAAACCATTCGAATATACAGACTGATCACCAGGAACAACGAAGATGTGTTTTTCAAGATTACTTTTCTTCTTCTGCTTCATTCTCATACATGCTGTTATTCCCACGGTTGCCCAGCATGTCTACTAAGAAACCGCGCTGCATCAGGAAATTCTACTCACAAGTTTGCTGCGGGGAGCGCGGCTGTCTCTGGCAGCTTCCAAACAATATATTCACTTGTGCAGTGCACTCCGGGTTTGGACGAACTGGAATGGAACAACTGCCTGTTGGGGACTATGGGAAATACTCTTGGTGGAATGGTGGGAGGGAGATATATATGGGGCACCCAGCTGTTGTTTTTGGTATGAGATACAACCTTTCTATGACCTTGCACTTGAGGCAACACCGCCACCTCCATCACTAGTGCCACCAGCTGGAGCGTCCCCCCCCCCCCCACCTACACAAGGTATGGTACAGATGCTTCATGCCTAATTTTAGAAGTAACTATGTGTATTTTATTATTAATTTGGTTCATTTTAATTGATTATATATATCTCACGTAATTATATATTAAGATGGTAAAATCTCAATAATTGCATTAGAAATTTTTTGAATTTCACCATATTTATCATAACCTGATCACATCGATCAGCTCTCTTAAATTACCAAAGAAAATGCATTCTTTGCCCTTCCACTTGCAAAGCTCGAGGAAGGTGACTTCTTCCTGTGGGGTTAATTTCCATACCTAAAAGGCAAGGTAAAGTTGTTCCCTCCCCTATCTGCATCTCAGCATGCATTATTGCGAATAGTGCATGCCCACAGCTGACCACCTTTACGACCCCATAAACGCGTTAGAAAATCTTTGCATAAACTGACCAAAGGAGCCACCGATCGAGTAATTAGGTTGCTTCAACACGTACATATTCAGAAGCTGGCTATGTATCTTTTGTGTTTCTTACGGATAAGGATCCCTTATTTTAGGTTGTTCTAATTTTTGTAAAATTTAAATAGTTTAAGAGAGAGGTTGTGACGTCCCAGCGTAGTCAATACCCCGCGTCCCGGCTACCTCAACCACATACGTAGCCCTCAGGGCTACCCGTCGACGCGGACCCCTTGGCATTACTCATATTGTCCGCTTTGGTACCGGTGCAGTCAATACCCCGCGTCCCAGACCTCATGGTTTTGCTCCATTTGGCTGTAATCATTGGAACGCGTCCCCCATGAGTCGAACCTAGGACCTTTAAGTCCTAGCATTCGCACTCATGAGTACCATTGAGCTAGCGGGACGCAGGGTATTGACTGCACTGGTACCAAAGCGGACAATATGAGTAGTGCCAAGGGGTCTGCGTTGACGGATAGCCCTGAGGGCAACGTATGTGATTGACATAGCCGGGACGCGGGGTATTGATCAACTGCGCTGGGACGTCACAGAGGTATGCAGAATTCACTTAAGTGACGGAGTTAACATTTTGATTCATAGGGTTAAGATTATTATTTTTTTTAATAAAAAGAAATAAAATAGAACAAAAATTAATTAAAAATATTAAAGAATATAACTAACGAAATAAATAAACAATTCAACAAAATGTAATTATTATTTAAAACATATAAAGTAACTTACAATTTATTTTGTTATGCCTAGTGAGTTAATTTATTCAATTGCCATCGACGAGTCTTCATAATAAATTATTTGCTAAATCTACACGAGCTCGTTTAGAATTTGATTGGACCTCAATAGAATCACTGTTGTTCTCCATAATTTCAAGTAACTACAATTCTATGTTTCACACAATCAAAATATGGGACAAAAACTATATATATTTATAAATAATTAATTTAAAAGAGCAATATAAATATAAAACTTTAATCAATGTAAGAATTTGAATACATACCTCAAATGTTTTTGATAAATTTGACTTCCTAAAAGAACTACACTGAATGCAAATCGCACTAGCGTTAGGTATATACTTAGAAGATAGCTAAGCCCCCTGAGGTTTAATTGTTTTCTTTTTTAAATCGGCTCTCAGGTTATTTCAAAAAGAAAAAGTGAAAGACCTATTAAATTTTGTTTAAAGTGGGCACCGCAAGTCTGCAACTTAGCCCTTAGGCATTTTTATTTTATTTTTTTTGCTTTTTTACAAAGCCCTTCAACTTAGCCCTTAGGTAAAGTAGTTGATGCTCTACTGCTCATTACTCAAGCCAATTCGAAGCCTAGCTTATACCATTTTTGCATACATGAGAAGGCCATTGGATTGACCCCAAACGACAGGTTATGATGGGCGAACCACTCATATGGCCAAAATGGATGGTTTGGCTACTCTTAATAGCTAGTTTTTGGAGGGAGAGGAAGGGGTGGGGGAGGGAGGAGAACAAGCTATGTGGCAAAGGGCCGAGGGTTATTTGGAGTAAGGCCCCAACTTTATTTATTTATTTTTTTTCTTGGCATTACTACTATTACGTAACTTTAAGAATAGCAACATAATTATAACTGTAAAAACAATAGGAGAACACTAACTGTAAACCTCATTTATATTTATTTACATAACTGTATAACTCTGTTTATACTTACATTCTACTATTACGTTGGTTCATACTTCCTAAATCTAAACATATACAAAAGATACTATTACGTACCACCCAAATTTGAACAAACCCCTGCCAAGCTTCGTATGGGCTTCAAAATACTATGTCCTCTTTAACTTTTAAGGATAGTACTAGTCCAAACTGCCAGGCTCTCTTGGATCTGTGTCCTCTACAACTGTAAATTTTAATAATTTAGAGGTATAACTTAGTGAGTCCACGTTCAATAAGTATGTGAACCTTTCAAAAAAAAATATTCTTTTCTTTTTTTGGTTAATGCAATAAGATCCCTTTTTTATTGAATGTTTTAAAAGTCATAGAAACTTTTATGATTTCAACATTTCTTAAACATGAAACATAGAACTACAAATATTGTTACTGAACTTGTCTTCCCTTAGTCTGTGTTGAACTCACTACCTTGTTTGCATGAGGGTGTTGAATGTTCTCTCCTATTTAACCAAAAGGGTAGAGCAAACCACCCCGCTCAACGAAGACTCTGCAGGTTAATCCCATATAAATTGAGCTTTGCCGAATGTCCTCTTCCATTCAACTGAAAGGGTTCATGAGCAAACCACCCCGTTCAATTAGGGCTCTGTAGATTAACCCAATATGGATTAGGCTTTGTTGAGCGCACCACCCCGCTAAAATCTGGACAACGAATTATTAACCCATTTGATTTGGACAAACTGAGCTTACTACTCTCGCTCAACCTTGGGTTTCGAACGTGTAATCCCCAATTGAACTGGGCTTGCCTAAGGTAAACATTCGTATTGTAAATTTTATACTTTTCTTTATTCATAAAACTGTTTTTGAAAATAACGTTTACTATGTATATATACTTTTCATAAATTTCTTTCGAAAAGCTTTTTCTCAATTGCAAATATTATAAAATGTAGACTTATATCGACAAAATATTCATGATAAAATATTAATATTACGATACGTAAGTAAATGCATGCAAATAGTATCATTGTTGGTAAAGAGATTTACTTATTATGCATGTAAAAATAATCCTGTTTGTAAGAATATTTACTTACAAATGCATGTAAAAATAATCCAGATGGTAAGAGTAGTTACTTACAAATTCATGCAAAAATAATCCAGATGGTAAGAGTATTTACTTACAAATTCATGCAAAAATAATCCAGATAGAAAGAGAATTTAATTACAAGTTTTGCTGAAACCTTACTAACGTTTACACCATATCTTGTGCCCATCTGCAATATATCATGCTTATTAGTTAGGATTCTATTTATTTGAAAATCCTAACACTTCACCTAGATTTTAAACATCCTTCTATCTCCAATCAAGACCATTTCTTGCCTAGTACGAGCGCTCTTCATGGGGCGAGAATCACCATCCAGTATTGCCTTCAGTAGAAGGTGGTGCTTCCTACGTACCTAGCTCTTAGAACTGCCAAGTGGTTACTTCTTTTTTAGAAGAGGAGGCCTCCAAGGTAAGGGGCTCTTCAACTGGCTGACCCTTGGTGGTCTCACGGTACAGATATTCCTCGAGGTGTATAGGGTTCACCACCGTATCATACAGTTTCAAACTGTTCTTCTTGTCATGGGTTGGCTATGACACAACTCACTTTATCAGGGCCTCAACTCTCTGCCGTTCTCCGTCCAAAGTTTTGTCCGATTCACAGAACTCCTAGCCATCGATAGAGACGAAGAATAATTTTTCTAACCATCCCTTATTACTAGAATAGTCAAACAGATCCACCAAAACCCAATTGGTCTTGGGCGAATGAAAGCTCCAAACTACTTGGCCTTTTGTCTCCAATCGGTAGCAGTACAAGAACTCTCAGACTATCAAGTTAGGGCAACCATCACGGATCATCAGCCACAATATAACACAAGCTAGGAGAATCCTCCAGCTATTCGACAAGAGTTGGCCAGGACTCAAATTCAAATAAGCTAGGATGACTCGGATCGACTCAGGTATGAGAAACCTCATCCTAGCCTTCAGGATTTCCACATAAAAACACACTTCTTCAAAACCCGAAGGGATGACGACCCTTTCTTCGGTCTAGGAGCCCGCTGAGTTACAGAGAAGGTAATATGGTATTTGGAATGAAAGTACGTCAGATCGACTTCTTTGAGGACAGAGTGCCGAAGTACCCCTCAAACACAGTACTTGAGATAGGACAAAACATCCTTTGCGAGTCATCCTTCCCGAAATTGGCGAGTAGAGAAAGAAAGAAATGCAGAGAAGAAAGCATGCAGGTAAAGGCGTAGGAAGATAGAAAAGCATGATGATGAAGAAAGTGAAAACAATTTTGCATAGATTTAAAGGGATTATAGCCAAAACGGATCCTAGGTTCAAGAGACGATCACTATTCTCCCATGTGTCATTAAGAGGAGAAGAGAGGCCCGTAACGGTGGGGCTTAAATATTTGTAAGTGTCCGTTTGGGATTACGATTTCAAAAAGTGCGATTTAAAAACATAATTTTTTAAAATGCAATTAACCATTTGGCAAAATCACCGTTTGACCTTTAAAATCGCAGTTTAGTCTTTAAAATTCTGCGTTTTCAAAAAAGCATCCCCTTACTTGCGATTTGAAAACGTATATTTTCTGTGTTTTCAAATCACAATTTTTTAAAAACGCAATTCCCAAACAATCGAGTTTTTTCGATTTGGTTTAAAATCGTACTTATTGTTTACAAAATCGCAATCCCAAACACACCCTAAAACTTCCCTTGCATTTAATTTAGCAAAATATTAGGGCAATACGGCCAAATCCATCTAGAAGTAGCTCTATCAAAGCCTCAGTAAATGAGGCTTCAATTACTGATCCGCAATATCCTCACTAAAATATACCGATAGTTCTCTATTTAAGAAGATAAAATATTATTAATGATATATTAAGTCATTTAATTTCTTTCATTAAATTTCAATTCCATGACAATGGTGATTCATTTTGTTATAGTTAAAGCCATGCATGAGTTAATTTCAAGAACTAAAGGTTAATGGCTTGTTTTAGATTCATAAACCAAAGCAATTAAGGTTAAATCCATGTAAAAGTTAATTTAATATACTAAGGTTAATGATTCGATCTTAACGAATTTGTACATGTAGATTGATTGAACATGTCAACCACCTTTTAATAAAATAAAAAATAAAAAATAAAAGCTAAGTTGAAATCATAAGGTCTTAATTTAATTGCCCTATATATCATGTGTCATGTACTAAACCATAAATCATGCATATCATTTTTGAATTTTAAAACTTCTTTGGTCGCATTCAATAAGCTTTGATTAATTTTTTTTAAGCTACTTAGGCCCAATCTCATTGGTTTGCACATCTAAGCCCACAACCTTGGGCTGATCTACATTCTAAACTTGGGCTAAGGTAAGGTTGTTACATATATTCGGTTGGAATTCCTCCTCTCTTTTATTATTTGCCATTGTCTCTTGTAATTTTAATAATTTAACATGGTATTAAACTAGAGATTTTGAATTTAAACATTTTTTTTTCATAATTTATTTTTCATGTGGATTATCAAGACGTTTTGAGCTTGGAACCATATGTCCATAATTCACCCCTCATTTCAAAACTTGTAGATTTTGAGTAAGGTCTTCTTTGACTCCGATCATGTTCAACGTCCTGGCATGGATGTCTTTGGGAGCTTGGAAAATTGAACATAGAAGCACCAGAAGTTTCCAACTCGGGAAACACGCAAGTCCTTTACTCCTTAATTTTCTCAATATATAAAAACAACCGGAATGGTTCATAAAAATCTTTCCAATAGACTGATCGGTCATTGAATTTTTATTTTTTTAAAGTGATGACTTAACCCTTTATTTATTTATTTATTTTTTATCCGACGAAGGGTTAAAGTCCCATAGAAAGCTGGAGGAACCAAAAGAGATTCTTAGAAGATATGAGAGAAGATTACATTGCATATAATGAATACTGTGATTATTGAATTACTTCATTTCTTTATAATTATATACATATACAGGTTATGAGATGCAAGTAACCTGTATATAGATATAAGTATAAAGTTATACATATATAGACTTGTCAAGAAGAAGATAAGTGAATTTTTATTATGTATTATTAAACGACTCTACTGTACTTATCTTATCAGCTATGGATTACATGAAATGATTTTTTTTGAAAACTTAATGTAGTTGATAATATAATCATCATATTAGAGATATTTTCGATAAAAGATGGCTCATATTGAAAAGATCAGTAATTCTTATATTTATACTTGCTGAGTTCGTGGACTCATTAATCCATCTATGTAGTTGTGGGGTCATAATTGCATAGATGTTGATGCAAGTGGAGAAGAGAATGAAGAGGATTCATATGCCTGTTTAGGGTATTATGGATGAGGCAATCTATCACCTCTGTTTTGTTGTGAGATATTATGTAAATAGTAGTCGTTTGAGGGTGTTTATATAGCTAGATGTGTGTGAAACACTTTTGATGTATAGCTGTTGATGGTGTGCCACCTATGACACTTTTGATTATTGTTGATATTTATCATGTAAAGTACAATGTAAGAATATGTTCAATATATAAGTGTTATTTTAAGCTCTGATGTGTTTTGTACGAGCTATGTATTTATAAATAAAAAAAAAAATTCCGCTACAAGATTAATGATCTCTAATGATATTGAAGTTGAGATAGTAGTACTTAGTGGCAATTGGAGATTTTCACTTTCATCTTTCATTAAATAAAGGCGAGGCGTTACATTGCTTCTATTGTTTCAAAACACCTAAAGTTGGCTTTTGTGAATCGGGGTATGATGCTGCATTTTTTTCTTTGAGAGGTGATGAGCTTAAACCATAAGAAAATTTTGAGTTTTTCAGAGAGTGATTGAGGATAAGAGATGTGTTGCAAGGGAGAAGAGGTGAAATTTATAGAGGATCATCGAGATGGAGCTAGTGCAAGCGATAAGGACGATGAGTCACGAGTCTACTGTGCTATCTCGAGAAGCTCCTCAATTACTCCTCACCATACTGCCTCGGGATGCTTCTCCGTAATGCGTCGATTTTACTTTTCTCAGGATGCTCCACCGCTAAGCAATTTGTCTCCCATCTATCGGCAAACTTGGGTGAATCCGCAATTCGAGAGAGGTGAAATATGAAAAGAAGGAATCGCGTTTTCG
Source organism: Betula pendula (assembly GCA_900184695.1). NCBI lineage: Eukaryota > Viridiplantae > Streptophyta > Magnoliopsida > Fagales > Betulaceae > Betula > Betula pendula. The sequence goes on along the minus strand of FXXK01001456.1, from coordinate 133,333 downwards.
AGGACAGCCTGTCAATGGTGATTTGTGGCTCTGTTCAGATGAGCACTTTGTCGAATAATAATTGTCCTCTTTCCTCTCTTCTTCAAGCTCTAAAAGTACAGCTTCGTTCACTTCATTCATCACCTTCGAACAATTTCAATTCCTTACTCTCTTTTGCAGAACACTTCCATTTCCAGATATTCCTTTCTTAGTTTGCTCATATGGCTTTTTCTTCTTCCCAGCACAACCTCAACTTGAATATTGTACAACCAGTAGTCTGGCATCCAATATTCATCTCTCCGAAAGGTATTCTTATGACTAACGACTTAGTGATGTTGGATGATGACACTGCTGCAGCAGTAGCTAACAATATCCTTATTCCTCGAGATGCAAAACTGCTGGGGGATAGGTCTATTGTTGAGGCCATTAACAACTCTTTGGCATTCAGCACTCAGGGTTCTGCTTCGCTCAGTCCTTGAACAACCAGGTTTCGCTCTTTCAGCAGTTGTATACCGCCTTAGCAAAAAAAAAAAAAAAAGGACCTTCAGCAAGAGAACAAAAGGCTGAAGAAAATGGTAGAGTCATATGCAAATGACTTGCAAAAAAGGTATGTTGAAATGGGGAGGAACACAAACCGTTTCTAGGAGCAACATGAAAGACTTTTGGCTGATGTCCAGGAAAGCCTTAAGATTCTTTGCCCGAATGTCTAGAGGAGGTACTTTATTTTAAATTATCAATTTATTTATTTATTCAAGATTAAATAAATAATGTTATTTTTATGCAATACTTGTAGGTCTACACGTGCCCGCGTGGTTTTCTTCGGATGGTGTAGGAGTGATCCTTATGAAGCAGTTTCGTAAGGATTTTAGTCTTTTGAAAGCAAGTACTCAAAAACTATAACTCTGTACTTCTATACTTAATATTTGGGTTCCATCCTTTATATGGAACCATGATTTGTAATAATTAGTATCTTTTTTTTTTTTTTTTTTTTTATTCCAATGGCATGCATGTTACCATCAAATGTAGGATACGAATGTCTTTTTTTCTTGCTGGTCCTTTCGCTTGGTTGAACACATCGTCGTTTCTTCTAGCCGGTCTTTTCTTTTCTTAATCATTTGCTTTTGTTGTGTGTGAAATTTTATCCATTGCTTTGTTATATAGAAAAGAGTAAAATTTGAGACCTTTGCAAGAGCATCTTAAATTAGTGATCCTATGATATTTACAAACTTTTAAATTTTGTGAATTGAAATGATAGTTTACTATTATAAATATATTACAATCACAATAATATATAAAACATTTAATTATGATATAATTTTTTTTTATTAAATTATAATGAAAAGAGACCCGTGCATAGCGCGGATTATATGCTAGTTTAATATTAAATTAAGACTTTGAATGTTGAACGTCGATGAGTTTGGGTGCTTGGAATATTGAACATAGAATTAAGCAGCAGAAATTTCCCTTGTATTGAATAGAAAAAAATAAAAAAATAAAAAGCAGCAGAAATTTCCAACACGGCAAACGCGCAAGTCCATTACTCCTTTTCTCAATAAATATAACCGGAATGATATAGGTTCCTTGATAAAAACCATTCCAATATACAGACTGATCACCAGGAACAACGAAGATGTGTTTTTCAAGATTACTTTTCTTCTTCTGCTTCATTCTCATACATGCTGTTACTCCCACGGTTGCCCGGCATGTCTGCTATCAAAGTGGTAACTACACCAGTAACAGTACCTACGGGGAAAACCTCAAAAGCGTCCTGGCCTCCATGTCTTCCAACACCGAAATTGATTACGGATTTTACAATTTCTCCGCCGGAGAATACCCTGACAAAGTAAACGCGATTGCACTTTGTAGAGGAGATATCTCTACAGACAAATGCCGTAGTTGTGTCAATTCGACGAGTTACGGTCTCTTACACAGGTTGTGTCCCAAACAGAAGGAGGCAGTCGGATGGCCCGATGAATGTATGGTAAGATACTCAAACAGAGATATATTTGGCGTTATGGAACCTGAGCCTGCATTTACCGTTTACGCCGACCAAAACGCCTCAGACGTAGAAGTGTTCAACCAGGTACTAAAAACCTTGTTAGATCTACTAAGAAACCGCGCTGCATCAGGAAATTCAACTCGCAAGTTTGCTGCGGGGAGCGAGGCTGTCCCTCGCAGCCTCCAAACAATATATTCACTTGTGCAGTGCACTCCTGATTTGGACGAGCTGGAATGCAACAACTGCCTGTTGGGGACTATGGGACATATTCTTGGTGGAATGGTGGGAGGGAGATATGGGACACCCAGCTGTAGTTTATGGTATGAGATAGGACCTTTCAATGACCAATCACTAGTGCCACCGCCTCCACCTACACAAGGTATGGTACAGATGCTTCATGCCTAATTAGAAGTAACGTTGTGTATTTTATTATTAGGTTTATTTTAATGATTTATAATATGATTATTATATATATTATTATATATAATATATATATATATATATATATATATCTGACGTAATTATATATTAAGATGATAAAATCTCAATAATTGCATTAGAAATTTTTTGAATTTCACCATATTTAATTATCATAACCTCACATCGACTCTTAAATTACCAAAGAAAATGCATTCTTTGCCCTTCCACTTGCAAAGCTCGAGGAAGGTGACTTCTTCCTGTGGGGTTAATTTCTTACCTAAAAGAAGGGAAAATGTTCCCCCCCACCCCCTTCTCTTCTTTGGTGGTGGTGTTAGAAAATATTTCTTATTTATCACAAGACTCTTGGGAAGTGAATAATAAGAAAAAAGCAAAAATAAATAAAAAATTATACAAAACACCAAGATTTAAGTGTTTCAGCTTAACAAAGCCTACATCTACTGTTGGGGACGATCTGGAGGTAATTCACTATCAAGGAAAAATGAGTACATGCAAAGAGTATTACAGAGTAAACCACTCAAACCCAAAAGCCCTAATTACACCCAAGTTCACTCTCACACAAAAGTGGAACAAATAATTGGAACTATATTTGTACTCACACACTTTTCTTTTCTCTCTTATTCTTCACTCCATTTTTCTCTCTTCCGAAGTACAACACTTCTCTTCCAAATGGCCAAAAGCAATTCAAAGCAAGTTGGCCAACATTCCATAATTAAGAGACAAGAAAGTATGTGTAACGACCTGCCCTAAATTCATAGAGCGAAAGTGAAAAATTAATTTTTCTTTCCTCAATATACCACAAGACGTTACTTCTACATCTTTAATTATTATATGCAGCAGAATTATTTGAATAATTTTTAATCTTTCAATTGACCTTGTAAATATATCATCAAATTAATCCAGAACTTAGTAATACATGACATAAATTTATTACATAGAATACCTCAATAAACCATACACCATCAATATGGCTTGCCACACTAGTCATCAATAACAATCTACAAAGGCTGACTTAGCTTAAGTCAACCATTACCGTCTAGCATCTCCAAACATATTCTTCTATGACTTCTAAGCTCGCATTTGCGCCAATGCTAAACTCTCAACCTGCAAGAACAATAATATCTACGTAACCATAGAGATCATCAATAATTACATAGGTGAAGGAAAGAGGAAAGGGTAAATCAACAATTCAAATGAGTGAAGACTCCCATGAGGTTTTCAGAATGAACCAATTAGTTTATTTACAAGAGTTTACAATAACAGTTACTAAAGATTTGACATTTGTTTTGAAACACATAACGGTTGATAAAGTAAACACTGTAGTCATGAAACAACTGAAATATAATAATAGCTAAGTACGTATAAGCATATTCCAATCTTTCGTTTGGAAGTATACACATACGTGTTCATCTATGATGTATGTATATCATATAACCCAACTACATCCATATACAAGCATTCTATTTCCTTTTGGCGAACGCAAGCATATAAGTATATCTAAGCAATAAAATATAAATTTCATATGTAACTAGTCGTAAAAGTATACATATGTGCTTTTTTATTAAATCTCATATGTATACTAATACGTTTAGCAATAAAGTCTAATAAATCATATCATAAAACATCTCATAAATCAATTCATGACTTAGTTACACCTACATACAAGTAATTCAACCCCTTTGAGTGGACACAAGTCTATTAATATTACTAACATCACTCTCATAAAGTATCATAAAATCATCATGTAATTCATCATGTAATTCTCTAGCTCTTTTGCACACAGCTTTTTACAACTTTTGTGACTTGAGTTCATATGCTCTTTTACTCTTGCTCTTTTATCTCTTGCTTTTTTGTACATAGCTTTTTATAACTCCTGTGGCTTGGGTTCATATGATCTTTTACTCTTACTCTTTTATGCTTTTCATATATATGCTCATAAATATCATGTAAATACTTTAGTTATAATTCATTTTTCAATACAAATAACAGTAAAACATTATGAAACTTAACAGGTCAGTAATTCACCATAAACATAAATCATCAACAAATCATCATGAATCACTCATCAAATATTCATTAATCTCATGAAAATAGTGGAAGGCACAAATCATATGTTATCACAAAATATCATTGTTTTTTAGGAAATAAAAACATTTACTAAACATTAAAATATAAAACATTTTATGGGTTTCATGAATATCCTCATCTTAGTAAGTGTAAATACTTACTGTCCTTGCAGATTGCCAATGTCGACATGTCACTCTGAAAACTACAATTTAATATAATCATGTTATTAGCATAAGGTTATCCATAAACCTTATAACATCCATTCGAATTCGACCATTCATTTACTATTATTATTACGTTTTATACCCATTAACCCAGCCTACACTTAATCCCATCAAATCCATCCTTACATCAATAATCCATACCCTATAAGCACACTTATACTTCACTGCCAAGGTTCCCAAAACACCCTTCAAAACCCATAAAACTTCACTCCTAAATTAACCCATTTAGCTAAAATCAATTCCACAAAGCACCCGATTCAGCCACATAAAAACCATCTCAAGAACAGCAACTAATTTAGCCTTAAAACAGCCCAAAAATTAACACCAAAACCCGTTGATTAACCCACTCGGTTAGACCATAACAATAGCTCAAGCTCCCATAATCAAATCAACCGAAACCCATTCAAAACCTAAGGAAATAGAAGCTACCTTGGGTAATCAATTTATTCTTTCTCTCTCCTCTCGACCTCTCGTGTTTCTCTCTCTCTTACTGTCTGAATCATCTCTCATTCCCCCGATCTGCATCTCCTCCCTTGGCGTGAGCTCTCTCTCGTCCAGTTCTCACTGTCTTGCGGTCTGCTGCTCGTGATCTGCTGGTGAAGGAGCAGCTGGCTGCTCTCTTAGTAACTCTTAAACTCTCTCATCTCACGATCTCTCTCGGTCCGTTGGACGCAGGAAGAGAGAAGAAGAAAGAAGAAGAAAATAAGGGAGAAGGAAAAAGAAGAGTATGCGTGAATGATGGTGTCGGTAGGATGGAGTGGAGCTAGTGGAGAGAATAAATAACTAAAAGAATAAGAAAGAATGGTGGCTTTCGGTGGGGATAGTCATACATGAAAGAGTGGAGGGAAAAATGGAATGCATGCATGAGCTGAAATGCTCGTGTATCAAAGGCAGCTTTGTCCAATCACTCACTAAATTTAATAACAAGATGTAGTAAGTGGGTTGATAAAATATTACACGAGTGGGTTGAGTAGTAAACGCGAGTGATTAAAGGCTTAGTCCTTATCTTATTATAATCATAAACAATCCCGCTAAGGTATTAAAGAAACCTGACATAATGAACAAAACATTCTTTCTCTTAATTTCTTTCGGCTGGGCAGCAAAGAAACAGAAGAAATGTTCCACTTTCCTTTTGGTTGTTTTCTCACCGAAAGCATGATATCCTACTCTATAAAATAAATGCCGCTAATCGATCCCCTGGTTCACATGGCTACCGTAGAATAATTGTAGAATAATTGTTCTTGTTATTGATCAAGTTGTGGGGCTGTTGGCTGAGTGCTGCAGTAAGTGAGAAGAAGGAAAATAGAAAGGATAGGGGCTGGGTGCGTGTGAGGAAAGCAGAAATGGAAGAATAGACTGAAATTTCCGTGTTCAAGCACTTCAAATTTTAGTCTTCTCTTCACAGCCTGTTTTGACTCTCTAAACGTTGTAATTGGAAAATTTTCATAACATATTAAGTTGTAGAACTTTGAATCAGTTTTCCAACACCACCAAGTTTTTTTCAATCGGAGTTCGAAATCAAAATTTATGATCAATTCCTTCTGACTGGTTCAATTCAAACCAAAAGCTTAAAATTGATTGTACTAAAATTCTCATGTGTTCTTTCACCATAATTCCTTATCATTTGTTAATTAATATAATCATACTATACCATTACCACACTAGTATTATTATTGATTAATATTATTTATATTTTATTAATTCTATTTGCTAAAGGGTTATTAGCAATAAATTTTTTAGTTATTTTCCTGGGCGTTATAGTATGTGTCACATCTTGAGCCTTTGTCATAGAGTGGACTACTTCATATTGTCCTTTTTGTGTCTTTGCTCTCAAGGCTTATCCCTTGAGCCTATGCCCAAGTGCACGTCCCCAGTGTGACGAACTTGGGCTCAAGGGACAAAGCCTTGAGGGCGAAGGCCCAAAGAGAATAATATGAAGTAATTATGTTTTACCAACACAAAGGACACATATTCTCTAGCCTATTTTGGATGAATTAGATTGATTTTTTCTTTGATTTACAGATAAAGAGAAAAATGTGAAAGTAATCATCACAGTCACAATAATTGTAGGAGTAATATTCACTAGCATCTGTACTTACTCTTTGTGGCGATGGATGGCTAAACAAAAAGGTAATATTCACCTTCCTCTTTGTAGTAGGAAAGACTCTCCTGATCCTCTCTCTTCTCTTCTTTGTAGCTCTCCTCTTTCATTACTGCTTACACACAAAAAAAAAAAAAAATGATATGCACATTTCTATTAGCTCAATGGACTAAGAAATGCTACCACATTTCTACATAGAGATTACTAACTACTATTGTATAAATACCCAGCAAGGAAAAGGAAAAGGAAAACGAAGATGTTCTTGTTCAACATGGCAGAAGCATATCCAAAATTTCCTGGTGAAGACAATCCTGGATACAACGCGAACCAAGTTAAACTCCAAGAGCTACCATTATTCAAGCTTCAGGAGCTGGCAAGTGCAACAAACAACTTCCATAAATCAAATAAGCTTGGGCAGGGTGGATTTGGTCCCGTATACAAGGTAATGGTTGCTCTTGTAGAGGGTTATCGCCTAACAATTTGAATATGTACTCAATTGGTTGTTGTTTGTTTAAAGGGAAAACTGTCGGATGGACAAGAAATTGCAGTAAAAAGACTTTCAAAAGCCTCTGGACAAGGGCTGGAAGAATTGATGAATGAGGTGGTGGTGATCTCTAAACTCCAACACCGGAATCTCGTTAGACTCCTTGGCTGCTGTGTTGAAGGGGAAGAAAAGATGTTGGTCTATGAATACATGTCTAACAAAAGTTTGGACGCATTTCTCTTTGGTTAGTTCATGTTGATGCCCATCGTTAGTAACTACATCAAGAGTCAAAATGGAATGATATTCTTGGTTTTGGTATTTTAGTCTCTAAATACATACTTTTCTGATGTGATTTCACCAAATTTATTTATGTTATAAACACGTACATAGTTCGTTCACCTTACAAGTTTAATTCAAGTGCAGTTTCTTTTTCTTATTTGGTTTGAATAATTTCATTAGATTCAGTCAAACCAAAACTACTAGATTGGAGAAGACGCTTCAACATTATCGAGGGAATCGGTCGTGGTCTATTGTACCTTCATAGGGATTCCAGATTAAGGATTATTCATAGAGATCTAAAGGCAAGTAACATCTTGTTGGATGAAGAGCTAAATCCAAAAATATCAGATTTTGGTATGGCTAGGATTTTTGGGGGCAATGAAGATCAAGCCAATACTACAAGGGTCGTTGGAACATAGTAAGTATATATACGCCTTTGTTTGGCCAAATTCATTAATATACTAATCCTAATATTTGAAATAACTAGATTTGGATGTGTCTTACTTTCAAAATTCAGCGGCTATATGTCTCCTGAATATGCAATGGAAGGGCGATTTTCAGAGAAATCGGATCTCTTTAGCTTTGGAGTGTTGTTACTGGAGATTGTTAGTGGAAGAAGAAACTCTAGCTTTTATGATGATGAGCAGGAGACGAGCCTTCTAGGACTTGTAAGTCTCCCTTGTCTCATTGCCTCATTTTTTTAGAACTTCCATTGCTTGTTTCTTAAGAGTTTTAGTATTGATGCTAAGAATTTCAATCCTATTTTCATGTTTTCAGGCATGGAAACTATGGAATGCAGACAACATAGTGGCATTAACAGACCCGATGATACGTGAACCCTGCTTTGAAATGGAAATTTTGAGATGCATACATGTCGGGCTGTTGTGTGTGCAAGAATTCGCTAAAGATAGGCCAACTGTATCCGTTGTTATTTCCATGCTTAAAAGTGAGACTAACAATTTGCCTCGTCCAAAGCAACCTGCATTCACCGAAAGGCAAATTGCTCGAGATGCTGGCTCCTCTCAACACAACCTAAGTAAATGCTCTATTAACAATGTTACTGTTACAATGGTTCAAGGCCGATAGCTAGCATGTTCTTTTAAAAAAAAATCATGAGTAATACTACACATTAGTCTCCTACCCATCTCTCATCCATATCTTTTTATCTAATTTTTAAATCTATCATTAAATTGGTGGACCCATATGTGGCTCACATGACCAATCCAATGATAAATTTAAAAAGTTAATGGAAAGAGATAGGTAAGAGATGAATATAAGAATGATGTGTAACATTACTCAAAAATCATTTTGTGGTTATACATATTGAAAGACTTTCATGGTCATATTGCCTCAAGAAGGGGAAACCTTTAGCAAATCACCACTAGCTTTTTTCTCTAGTCTTATTTGTACGAGTCTTTGGAGGGTTATCCATCATGTACTTTGCTTTGTAAGCTTGTTGTCCCTGTTCCAATTTGAAAAGGGATTAGTGTAACGCCATGACTTAAATATATATATTTAAAGCTAATCAAGATGTTGAATAAACTCATATTTCACGTAACGTTACTATTTTTCCTCTAATTCTTGCCAATCTTCAGAAGTCTTCAAGGACAGAAGAGGATCATTGAAGGAATATTACCTGGCAGGCCTCACTCAAAGGCTTTGTGAAGGTTAATTGGGATGTGGCAGTGGACAAATGTGTTGTAACAAAACAGAATTTAGGATCTCCAAATAAGCAGATAATAGCATAATAGAAAATAAATCAGTCACACAAGACACCAAGATTTAAGTGTTCAGTTTTAACAAGCCTACATCCACTGGCGGAGACGATCCGGAGAAAATTCACTAACAAAAGATGGAGCACAAAAGAGTAGTAGGAAGAAAACCACTTAAAACCCAAAGCTCCAATACACCCAATACACCCAAATCTCACTCTCACACAAAAGAGAAGTCTCTTTTTTTCTCTAATTACCGTACGGCACAAACTTGTGAGAAAACTACAATTGGGCTGCCCTCTCTAATACACTGCACTATTATCTTCGTTGTTGTGCTGCTTAGACCGAATAGATGCAGTATCCTTTTATAGATGGTGAAAGTCGGCTAGACAACAAGGACTCCAACATCCACTTGGAGAAGGAAACCAAGAAGAGTCCAAAACCAATTGGTAAAAGGAGAGAAAGTCGGCTAAAGCAAGAATTCCAAAACCAATTTGGAAAAGTCAAAAGGCTAGTCCCCACACTCAAGACTTGATAATTCACGTCATTCCACAACAATCTCCACCTTGACTTGAATTTCATCAAGTCCTCAAAGCAAATCTCCTCATGATCTCTCCTCCAAAACCCCTAAGGGTAATCACAAATTATAAATATCAATCAAGTCTAAGCAATGCTTGAACTTGAAAAATGGAACTGATTTAGTTAGCATATCTGTTGGGTTTTCCGCCGTGACAATTTTCATCAATGTGATATCACCCTGTGTTACAACCTCCCGAAGAAAATGATATCTGACATTAATCTGCTTGGTCCTCTCATGATACATTTGATTTTTGGTCAGATGTATTGTGCTCAGGCTATCACAAAATATAATAGTTTCATTCTGTTGTAAACCCAGATCACTGACCAAACCTCTTAACCAAATTGCTTCTTTTACGGACTCTACCGCTGCCATATACTCTGCCTCCGTAGTGGATAAAGCAATTGTCAACTGTAATGTCGCTTTCCAACTAATGGCAAACCTTGAGAGAGAGAAAACACAGCCCGTCAGAAATCTTCTCTTATCCAGATCACCAGCATAATCTGAATCAACGTTTCCAATAACACTGGAATCGATACCACTGCTTTTGTCATACGGAGTACTTGCTAACCAAAGGATTTTCTTCGCACCACCAAAATCTATCATTTCAAATTCATCACCCAAAAGAGATTTCAATCTCTTAACTTCAAACATGCTTTTAGCAACAATAAGCATGTCATCCACATAGGGCAACAAATAAACAAAAGAACCATCTAATAATTGTTTGTAATACATGAAGTGCTTGTACCACTGGCGATGAGATTGTTTCAAGCCATACGACGATCTTCTCAACTTGACAGTCTTAGCACTCTTCGACAATTTCACCAAATCACATGTTTGGTTCTTATGAAAAGAATCAATCTCTCCATTTATGGCAATAACCCAATATGCAGACTCACTACTTGTGACAACTTCTAAAAGAGCAGAAGGCTTCTAAAACGTGGTGTTCTCTGCCACAGTAAGTGCATACGCTACCAAATCTGCATAGCCATATCTCTGAGGTGGCCTAATCAACCTCCTCTGTCTACCAGTCACAATACTGATATCTTGCTCTTCTTGTGGATCATCATCAGAATAACCGGAACCATGGCCATCTGTGACGGGCTAACCTTGAGTGCCATCTTGCACCATTTGTGAAGCTTCCACCTGAAGCTCCACCTCCATGCCATGACCCAACCACATTTGCCATAACCGGGTAGTGTCTGACTCTAAATTATCCAAAAAAGACACAATATCTAAATCTGTCACCGTACTGCCCTGAAGAAAGTAGAGGCCATCAACCTTGTTACCTTCCATCACAATCAATGAGTCATTACTAACCCTGATAACTCCACCTTCACCGGAATACTTGTATCCAAGGGAGTCCAAAGTGCCCAAAGAAATAAGATTTTTCTTCAAATCTGGTATGTGTCGAACATTCGTCAAAGTCCTAACAATCCCATCGTGTATCCTTATTTTGATTGTACCGATACCAACAATCTTGCAGGCAACATCGTTTCCCATCAAGACTGTACCACCATTTACTGACTCATAAGTAGTAAACCAATCCTTTTTATGGGACATATGAAATGTACATGCAGTATCAAGGATCCACTTGTCGTTAAAACGACCATCAGAAATAGTAACTGCAAGGACAAATTCTGAATCCTCATAATTTTCTTCGACAACACCAGCCATAGAAGAGAAACTTGGTTCATCACCTTCCTCTTTATTTTGCAGCTTCGGACACTCAGATTTGTAATGCCCATACTTTTTACAATAATAACACTTAACATTATTCTTTGAGTTGGATTGCGATCGGCCTCCTTTATCTGAGTCTCTCTCACTAGATCGATCTCTAGAATAAGAGAATTTTTTCGAACGGCCCTTAACAAATAAACCCTCTGCCTGATTATCACTACCTTTCCCATTTAATCTTGTTCTCAATTCCATAGAATTCAAAGAAGACTTAACGTCCACTAACGAGATGGTATCTCTACCATATAACATTGAATTAACGAAATTATCAAAGAGCTTAGGTAGTGAACATAACAAAATCAAGGCCTGATCTTCATCATCAATTTGAATATCAATATTTTTCAAGTCCATAAGAATTTTATTAAATTCATCAAGATGATTACCAAGAGACGTACCTTCTTCCATCTTGAGGGTATATAACCGTTGCTTCAGAAACAAACGGTTAGTGAGAGATTTTTTCATATACAAACTTTCTAGCTTCTTCCAAAGTCCAGCGGCAGTTTCTTCATCGGCGACTTCTCTCAAAACTCCATCTGAAAGAGAACAAAATTGAACTATGGGCTTTTTCTTGAAGTTCCACAAATTTCTCACTTGATGATGTTGATGGCGTCTTGCCATCCAAAATCTTCGTCAAACCTTGTTGTCGCAACAAAGCACGCATCTTGATGCGCCAAAGACTGAAACTATTTTGACCATCAAACTTTTCTATTTCAAATTTTGCAGAAGTCATTCCGTAAAATAAAGAACCCAAGCTCTGATACCAGTTTGTTGTAACAAAACAGAATTTAGGATCTCCAAATAAGCAGATAATAGCATAATAGAAAATAAATCAGTCACATAAGACACTAAGATTTAAGTGGTTCAGCTTTAACAAGCCTACATCCACTGGCGGAGACGATCCGGAGAAAATTTACTAACAAAAGATGGAGTACAAAAGAGTAGTAGGAAGAAAACCACTTAAAACCCAAAGCCCCAATACACCCAATACACCCAAATCTCACTCTCACACAAAAGAGAAAAACAACAAAAGAGAAGTCTCTTTTTTTCTCTAATTACCGTACGGCATAAACTTGTGAGAAAACTACAATTGAGCTGCCCTCTCTAATACACTACACTATTATCTTCGTTGTTGTGCTGCTTAGACCGAATAGATGCAGTATCCTTTTATAGATGGTGAAAGTCGGCTAGACAACAAGGACTCCAACATCCACTTGGAGAAGGAAACCAAGAAGAGTCCCAAACCAATTGGTAAAAGGAGAGAAAGTCGGCTAAAGCAAGAATTCCAAAACCAATTTGGAAAAGTCAAAAGGCTATTCCCCACACTCAAGACTTGATAATTCACGTCATTCTACAACAAAATGCAACAGAAGATGGGAATTGGGGTGATTGCTAGAGATGACATGTGGAAGCTGCTAGCAACTCTGTCTGCTCCAAAAGCTTACATCATTGATCTTGTTGTAGGCAAAGCTACTGCTGCTTTGAGGGCCGTTGTCTTTTGCCAAGAATTGGGATTTCAAAGGGTGGAATTAGAGGGTGATGTTCTCCAAGTAGTGCAGAAGCTCATAACTGATGGAAGGAATTTGAGCATGTTTGGCCATTTGGTTTAGGATGCTCGAGGTACACTTAGCTGTTTGCAGAAATGGAAGGTCCATTACGTTAAGCGACACGCTACGAATCAGCTCACCAGCTTGCAAAGGAAGCCCTATCCCTTAGTGAAGAACATGTTCTTGTAGAAGAAGTACCCTCTTGTATTATTGATATTGCCTATGTTGAGCATTGTACTTAATCTGTTCTATTTATAAGATTTGCTCGACTGCTTTCAAAAAAAAAAAAAATTGAATAGATATCTTATATATGTATATAAATAAAATTCGTTATATAAGTCTATATTAATATTGTTCTATACAAACTCTAAGGATGCCACCGACGGCATTCATGTCTATGGCTGATATCTACAAAAGTTCAATACATGTAAAAAAAACTGAGGCTTCTTGCAAACTTCACGGGTAGGAATGTAGGCTCGCGTAGAGATTCTCCTCGACCTCCTCAAAAATTTCTATAAAGTTCAGACTTCACATGACATCTTCCTATTTAAAAATGGGAGGAAACAGGAGGCTTTCGAGAGGAACCGCTCCTTCTAATTAAGAAGATTATTCCATACTTCAAATTATTTTGTTGTGCAATAGATCACAATTACAGTAAATAAAATAAAATAATCACACATAAAAATATAAAAATTTACGTAGTTTGTTCAATATGAGACACGTCAACAAGTGAAGGAAAAAATTACTAACCAAATATGAACTACAAAAAATAATGAAAAAAAAAAATACCCACACAAAACTCAAAAATCGACTATAATTTACTCTCAAACCAAAGAGATTCCTTCCCAAAACAAAAAAGCAAAAGTAAAAATTTCTCTGAGATGAGCGACGACTTTGTTTTTTTGAGACGGCTCTTTTTCCTTTCACCCTATGCGACTAACAGAGCAAAAAACTTATCCTTTTATTCTTTGTCGTGCAACGTGCGTGTGGGGCTTTTGCTTGCTTGTGTCAAGAAACAAAATGAAGAGCCCAATATAAATGCTAGAAAGTCGGCTACAAACCAAAGTCATCTAGGGTGCACAGCTTTTATTACAAAATTATTTACATTACAGGTCTGTTTGGCAATGGGTAAGGCTTCACTGTTTTTGGGTTTTGTTAAACAAAAAAAGAAAAAAACATTTCCATTTTTTATATTATATCATACATTTTAATAATTTTTTTTACTTTTTATATCACATCAAATACTTTTTATTACTATTCAAATAAAATACTCACTAAAAAATAAAATTTTTTCACTTTTCCATACAAAAAATTTGTAACATTCTTTCTACTTTATATCACATCAAAACTCAAAATTTTTCAACCCCAACTCAAACCCTTTGCAAAACATACCCTACAATTTAACTGTTCATAATTGATGATATGAAACAAAAATATTAATTATGATTTATCAATTTTTTTAATTTTTTTTTAAAAATTATGAATTATCACTTAAATTTGTAAATCGCTTTTTAGTAAAAGTTACAGCATATACCACATGCGTTTTTCAAAAAGCAAACTAGTCTGGATGGGTACCATTTATATGTATTGTTCAATTTGTTCTCCTTTTTTCATCTACTATTCAGTGGCTTCATGTTCCCAGCTTTACGGTATTGCTGATCATCCTCTCAGGTTCTGAAGGAGCGAGGGGTAGATGATGTTGGGATCAACCATGACTTGGTTCATCAATCTGATAGGCAGTAATTTTCTATTCTATCTCATATTGTTTTATTAGAACTCGCTTTATTGTCTAGGCATTACCATTTAAACTATATATTAGTTCTTACAGATCACTTGTTGTTTTGTGAAGGATTGAACATAATGTTCCCAGGACTGAAAGTGTTCATGGGCATGCAATTCCTGCACATTACAATGAAAAAACGGAGAATCCTCTTCTTGATCAAAGGACTGGAAAGAGATTTGGGAGTAAAGATCAGCGGCAAGACACTGAGAGAGTTGATCTGTAGAGGAGGAACTGGCGTAATGAGAGCCGGAGGAATAACAGAGTGCCTGAGAAGCAGCAGCAGCAGGTGGTGGAGAGGCCACCTTCACCCGAGACTTGGCGCAAACCTGTAGAGCAGCCAAAACCAGCCTCCCCTGATCCAAAGATAGATGATCGCTTTTCAGCCCCAAGGGGCCTTCCTGGCTGGACCCAAATGCCTTTTTCAAGGCTGATGGGTCCAACCCCAAGGCCCCAGATTAATGGTTACTGAATATATGAGTGGTTTGGTTGGCAATTGATGATCATCGTGGTAAGAAGAATGTGTGGTGATATAACATTTGGGTAATGTGCAAGCTGTGAAAGGATTTAGCAGTTCACCAGTGATGCTTCCTGCACCTGATTCTTTTTTTCAGTTTCCTCTTGAAAATGATTGTCATACAAAAAATAATTACAATATGCTACCCCACGGGTGCCATCTTCTCATTACAACTAGGCTTCTTATTTTATTCCGATTTGTTTTCTTTTCCTTTTCTCCTTTGACAAACTGTATTCCTCATGTTTTTAGAGGAGAAAGTGTTCTGCTGTTGCCTTTTTATTTGAGAGTTGAGGGCACTATAGCATGAGTTTACTATTTGCATTCATTGTACTAGTAGTAATACCCTCTGGAAATGGAGACGATTCTATTCCTCGGAGGACTAATGATCCGGCCTTATCATTAGATGAGAAGATCTTTTTGTTTTGTTTTGTTTTTTGTTTTTGGCAGGCTAATGAGATTGGTCGAAGTTGGCTTAATGCAATTAATTTTTTACTAATGATTGTCTAAATTTTATTACAAGTTTTAGGATCATAATAAGGTAGTCTTTTGCATAAAAAAGAAGAAGACAAGAATGAAATGAAAAAAAGAAAAAAAAAAAGAAGAGGGTATATTCCTTTAGATTGCTTCAAATTTGTGATGGTTTTGGCTAATATGTAAGGCAAATCATAGGAAAAGCTCCTTGGAAGGACCAAATACGGTCTTTTCCATCCTTGCCCCAAGTAGGTGACCTCATGGCCCTCATGTGACGTGGAAAAAGTGGCAATACCAGGAAATTGAATGAGAGAAGCGGATGAAATTCATTGCCTCTTGCAAGTGTTTTGCACGCAATGACCGGCATGTTGCTCCATTAATTGGCCATAGCTGCTGGAACGCGTCTCTCATGAGTTGAACCCAGGACCTTTAAATTCTATAATTCGCACTCATGAGTACGAATTCTAGGATTTAAATGTATTAGGTTCGATTCATAGGGGATGCATTCTAGTGACTACGACCAAATGGAACAAAGCCTTGAGGGTGATAGCCTATGAGACCACCCAAAGAGGACAATATGAGTAGTATTGATAGACGGTATGATACCGGAGCCGGATAGCCTACGGGCCAGACGGGACAGTAGCCGGGCCATCACATTAAGAGTTTTAGTATTGATTAGGGACGGAGGGAGGGGGGGGGCCGAAGGTCCTGGCCCCTCCCAAAAAAAAAAAAATTTAAGCTTAATTATAAGCTAATTTTATTTTTTTTACCTTTTGGCCCATACCCAAATTTTTTTTTTGGCCCTACCTTAAAATTTTTTTTATTTTGGCTCATACCCATTTTATCTCCTGGCTCTGTCCCTGGTATTGATGCTAAGAATTTCAATCATGTTTTCATGTTTCCAGGCATGGAAAATGTGGAATGCAGAGAACATAGTGGCATTAACAGACTCGATGATACGTGAACCCTGCTTTGAAATGGAAATTTTGAGATGCATACATGTCGGGCTGCTGTGTGTGCAAAAATTTGCTAAAGATAGGCCAACTATATCCATTGTTATTTCCGTACTTAAAAGTGAGACTAACGATCTGCCTCGTCCAAAGCAACTTGCATTCACCGAAAGGCAAATCGCCCTAGATGCTGGCTTCTCTCAACACAACCTAAGTAAATGCGCTGTTAACAATGTTACTGTTACAATGGTTCAAGGCCGATAGCTAGCATGTGTTCTTTTAAAAAAATCATGAGTAATATTACACATCATTTTCATACCCATATTTTTCTATTTAATTTTTAAATCTACCATTAGATTGGTGGACCTATATGTGGCTTACACCAATCTAATGATGGATTTAAAAAGTCAATAGCGAGGGAGGGATGGTGAAATTATGAATAGGAGAATAATGTGTAACATTACTCAAAAGTCATTTTGTGGTTATACATGCTGAAAGACTTTCATGGTCATATTGCGTTAGGAAGGGGAAACCTTCAGTAAATCACACTAGCTTTTTTCTCTAGGATTATTTGTTCGAGTCTTTGGAGGGTTATTCATCATTTACTTTGCTTTGTGAGCTTGTTGTCCCTGTTCCAATTTGAAAAGGGATTACTGTAATGCCGTGACTTAAATATATATATTTAAAGCCAATCGAGATGCGGAACAAATAAACTCATATTTCACGAAACGTTACTATTTTTCCTTTGATTCTTGCCAATCATCGGAAGTCTTCAAGGACAGAAGAGGACCATCCAAGGAATATTACGTGGCAAGCCTCACTCAAAGGCTTTGTGAAGGTTAATTGGGATGCAGCTGTGAACAAATGCAACAGAAGATGGGTATTAGGGTGATTGTTAGAGATGACATGTGGAAGGTGATAGCAACTCTGTCAACTCTAAAAGCTTACATCATTGATCTTGTTGTAGCCTAAGCCACTGCTGCTTTGAGGGCCGTTGTCTTTTGCCAAGAATTGGGATTTCAAAGGGTGGAATTAGAGGATGATGCTCTCCAAGTAGTGCAAGCGCTCAGAACTGATGAAAGGAATTTGAGCATGTTTGGCCATTTGCATGGTTGAGGATGCTCGAGGTACACTTAGCTGTTTGCAGAAATGGAAGAGGTTCATCACGTTAAGCGACACGCTAACGAATCATCTCACCGGCTTGCGAATGGAAGCCCTATCCTGTAGTGAAGAACATGTTCTTCTAGAAGAAGTACCCTCTTGTATTATTGATATTTCCTATTTTGAGCATTGTACTTAATCTGTTCTATTTATAAGATTTGCTCGACTGCTTTCAAAAAGAAAAAAACTGAATCGACATCTTATATGTATATAAATAAAATTCATTATATAACTCTATATTAATATTGTTCCATACAAACTCTAAAGATGCCACCGACGGCATTCATGTCTATGGCTGATATCCACAAAAGTCAACACATCTAAAAACAACTGAGGCCTCTTGCAAACTTCACGGGTAGAGATTCTCCTCGACCTCCTCAACAATTTCTATAAAGTTCAGACTTCACATGACATCTTCCCATTTAAAAATGGGACGAAACAGGAGGCTTTCGAGAGGAACCGCTCATTCTAATTAGGAAGATTATTTCATACTTCGAATTATTTTGTTGTGCAATAGTTCACAATTACGGTAAATAAAATAAAACAATCACACATAAAAATATAAAAATTTACTTAATTCGCTCAATATGAAACACGTCAACAAGTGAAGCGCATTACCAAAAAAAATTACTAAACAAATATGAAGTACAAAAAATAATGAAAAAAAAACCCACACAAAACTCAAAAATCGACCAAAATTCACTGTCAAACCAAAGAGATTCCTTCCCAAAACAAAAAAGCAAAAGTAAAAATTTCTCTGAGACGAGCGACGACTCTGTTTTTCTGAGATGGCTCTTTTTCCTTTCACCCTGTGTGACTAACTGAGCAAAAAACTTATCCTTTTATTCTTTGTCGTGTAACGTGCGTGTAGGGCTTTTGCTTGCTTGTGTCAAGAAACAAAATGAAGAGCCCAATATAAATGTTAGAAAGTCGGCTACAAATTAACCAAAGTCGTCTAGGGTGCTCAGCTTTTATTAAAAAATTATTTACATTACAATTTAACGGTTCATAATTGATGAAGTAATGAAACAAAAATATTGATTATGATTTATCAATTTTTTTTAATTATTTTTAAAATTATGAGTTATCACTTAAATTTGTAAATCACTTTTTAGTAAAAGTTACAGCATATACCATACGCGATTTTCAAAAAGCAAACTAGTCTGGAAGGGTACCATTTATTTGTATTGTTCTCCTTTTTTCATCTATTATTCAGCGGCTTCATGTTTCCAGCTTGACAGTATTGCTGATCATCTTCTCAGGTTCTAAAGGAGCGAGGGCTAGATGATGTTGGGATCAACCATGACTTGGTTCAACAATCTGATAGGCAGTAATTTTCTATTCTATCTCACATAGTTTTATTAGAACTCGCTTTATTGTCTAGGCATTACCATTTAAACTATAAATTAATTCTTACAGATCACTTGTTGTTTTGTGAAGGATTGAACATAATGTTCCCAGGACTGAAAGAATTCATGGGCATGTAATTCCTGCACATTACAGTGAAAAAATGGAGAATCCTCTTCTTGATCAAAGGACTGGAAAAAGATTTGAGAGGAAAGATCAACGGCAAGACACTGAGAAAGTTGATATGCAGAGGAGGAACTGGCTTAATGAGAGCCGGAGGAATAACAGAGAGCCTGAGAAGCACCAGCAGGTGGTGGAGAGGCCACCTTCACCCGAGACTTGGCGCAAACCTGTAGAGCAGCCAAAACCAGCCTCCCCTGACTCTGGTGGTCTGCGCTATGGGAAAGCAGCTTCAATCGTTGAGCTGGCCCAAGCATACTCTAGATCAATCTCAGATCCAAAGATAGATGATCGCTTTTCAGCCCAAAGGGGCCTTCCTGGCCGGACCCAAATGCCTTTTTCACGGCTGATGGGTCCAACACCAAGGCCCCAGATTAATGGTTACTGAATATTTGAGTGGTTTGGTTGGCAATTGATGATCATCGTGGTAAGAAGAATGCGTGGTGATATAGGCTATAGCATTTGGGTATGTGCAAGCTGTGAAAGGACTTAGCAGTCCACCATTGATGCTTCCTGCACCTGATTCTTTTTTTCAGTTTCCTCCGGAAAATGATTGTCATACAAAAAATAATTACAATATGCTACCTCACGGGTGCCACCATCTTCTGATCATTACAACTAGGCTTCTCATTTTACTCCGATTTATTTTCTTTTCCTTTTCTCCTTTGACAAATTGTATTCCTCATATTTTTAGAGGAGAAAGTGTTCTATTGTTGCCTTTTTATTTGAGAGTTGAGGGCACTGTAGCCTGAGTTTCCTATTTGCATTCATTGTCTTGTAAGCATAAACATAATATAATATGCTAAATACACAGTGAAAAAGTAAAATGGTTTTAGAATTACCTTCAGCTATGTTTGCTCAAGCGAACCAAAAAACTTCTGATACAAGACCCTGAAAGCAATAATCTAATAAAGAGGTATCTTCTAACCTATTCATAACTTTAAGCCGTATCGATAGAATACACAGGCTATGTATTTATAGGCTAGGTCAGGGACCCTCAATTAATTATAGACTTTAATTATTCCTCCCATCAAGGAATAAATTGATTTGATATACAATCAATTTAATTGCAATTAGATCAATTTGCAATTATAGTTAATTCCATAACCTTAATTAACATATTGTGGAATAAATTACCGTACACCATAATCTTTATTAATAAAGATAATAAATTATATACACATGTAGCATATAGGTCATACCATATAGGAGATTTTCTTACATTCTCCCACTTGATCACCTTTATGACACATGTCCTTATGGTGTTAGATTCTTTGGTATGGCCATAGCAATTTCAACAATTTATGGAATCCTCTCACTCAAACAAGGAATGCTTCACATGAATCATGGCGGTAAAATCATTATATAATAGGTCGTTCCTTCCATGTATTACGATGTGTAAAATTCATTATATGAGTATTTTATGGGAAGTCAAGCTTTATGAATGAACTTTCTATAAGTCATTCGGGTCCAACTTTCTTTATCCCCACAGATAAAATATAAAGAAATGTGCACAATAAATCTTTATAACATTAATAACTTTATGTCTATAGACTAATTAGAGAGAAATGAAGTACAAAAATGAATCAATGAGTCCTATATGCTAAACATAACTTTTAAAATGCTTTACCAATAAACTTTTAGTCATGGAATCTACAATCATTAATTCAGTACTTAGATGCTCAATAGACACTTCATGTCTCTTAATGTTCTTTCTCATATTGAGATACTTTATGTCAATACCCTTATTTCTGCTTCTATTCTTGTTATTCTTACAAAAGAAATATGTAGCAGAATATCTTTATGGGTCTAACTATAAAATCGACAATCTTGAGACCTTTAACAAAATGTCTCAACCGTAATGCCTGTGTAATGAATTCATAGCATGTAATAATTTCTGCTGTCATAGTAAACGTAGCAATTGTAGTCTGCTTACTGCATCTCCATGATATAACTTTTTAGCAAGAAAATATATCATGAAGTAGACTTTTTACTACCTACACATTCAACAAAATCCGAATCTTAATAACCAACCACCTCCAAATGGTAAGTGTATTCTTAGGTTAAATTATAGCTCCTGATTTCTTACATATATTGCAAGTCTTTATTAGCAGCTCTCAATTGACCCAGTAAACCTACTGCCAGTCCAATGTCCAGTTAGAATGCAGACATTAGTCTGCATACTGTAAATGCATTCAAAATGCCTCATATATGCTCTCTTTCCAATACATTACTGGGACATGGATCTTTACAGAATTTATTCCCTTTAATAATAGGTGCTACTAAAGGTGCACAGTTCTTCATTCCGAATCTCCCCAAACTTTTTCAATGTAGGTATTCCGAAACAATCTTAATATTATTTAATTCGTCTCTATGAATCTCTATGTCAATGACATAAGAGACTTCACACATATCCTTCATTTCAAAGTTCAGTGAAAGTAACTATATGTAGCAAACCTAAATCACAACTTGCAGATATCTACATATAGGGTTAGAAATATTACTTTACTCCCACTGACCTTGAGGTATATACACTGATTAACAAGGTTCTCAATAAAACCATATGAGGTAATAACCTTGTAAAATTTTGTATACATTCATGGGAGATCTGTCTTAGCCCATACATAGATTTTCTTAATTTGCAAGTTTTCTGACTGTTATCATCAAAACCTTTAGGTTGTCTGATGTAGACCTCATCTTCAAGATCCCCATTCAAGAAGGTTGTTTTCACATTTGTTTGGTGTAACTCTATATCCAAATGAGGTACTTATATTATAATTATCATAAATGAATTCCTTCTTAGATACTGGAGAGAATGTTTCATGATAATCAATGTCTTCCTTTAGAGTAAAACCCTTAGCTATAAGTCCAGCTTTATACCGTTCAACATTACCTAGGAGCATTTCTTTGGGTTTTGCAAACCTATTTGCAGCCTAAGACTATAACTCTCTTTGGTAAGTCAACGAGATTCCAGACACCATGGATTTCATCTCTTCCCTTATTGCATCAAACCACAATGTGGAATCATCTCCACTCATGCCTTGTGAAAACAATTTTGAGATCATCTTTAGGTCCGACATCAAAATCAGACTCTTGAAAGTATACAACATAATCACTATGAATTGTTGGTCTCCTTATTCTAGAGGATAGTCTTAATCCTACTTCCTCTGCATTTTGCAAAATTTAAGTAGGTTCATTCTGAACTTGTTCTTCATGAATTGACTATTCTAAAACTGATTGTGGCTCAGGATAGTCAATTGGATTTTCCCTAAACACAATCAAACATCTTTTATCTGAAGGATATTTAATCAACTCTCATGCTTCCTCTAATTCAATCATTTGAGGATAAGCACTCCCACTAAGTTCAACATCCTTTAGAAATTTTGTAATTTTAGACTTAACAACTCAAGGATTATAAGAAGAACAATAGAATATTAGAATTACTAATCATGTCTATTTTATGTGTATCTACCATAATATTCTTTGCTAATATCAGATCTTACGATCTTGATTTTCTTTTCCTTTTGTTTCTCTACTTTGACCTTATAGGTACTGAAAACATTTAATGTCTCAGATTTAGAAGATAAAGATACATAAATCTTTTATGGTCATTACTGAAAGAGATAAAAAAAATATCTCTGACCATTTAGGCAAAGAGTATGAAAAGGTCCACACTTATCAGTGTGTATGATCTCAAGAATCTTAAAAAATCTCTTTTGGCACCTTTAGTGGTATGGTTGATCTGCTTTTCCTTAATGCAATCAATATAATACCAAAGATAATAAAATTCAAGAGTTATAAAACACTCTATCATTTACTGACCTTTTATTCTCTTTATGGAGGTATATTTCGATCTCCAGTGCCATAACAAAGATGATTTTTTATTCACAACACTCCGCTTTATGTCAACATCAATATGCAGGTATAAACAATTAATTTTTCAAAGTTGGGATTTAGATCAATTTTAAAAAATAGACTATCAACAATATTCTACCCCGAATAAAAAATTTCAATTTTAAAAATAATATTGAAATTTTATTTAACAAACAGAAAATAAATTTTCTTGAAAATTCTAAAAAACATTATTGAGGTCTAAAACATAACTGAGTTTGAAAATTGATCTAATGGTCCCACTGTTTTCAATTGTGAAAGCGTCTTAACACACTATTTACTTTAAGAAACCCTGCATTGTGTTGACTACATGGATTGTTAAACCAGGATCAATCCATAACATATTTAGGAGATTCAATAAAAGAGATTCATGACACACTAGATATATGAGAGTACCTTTATTTCAAGTCATTTATGATACTTTATGCAATCTTTCTTCATATGCCCGTATTTTTTCCTTTGCAGAAGAAACAAGTATCTTGATTGCCATTATATGTTATGGCACATTGTCCTTCTGCTTTAACCGTTGGGTATGATTACATTTATTAGTCTTTTCCTTAGCATGAGTAACCAAGTAAACATTATATGGTTTATCATGTTTTAGTCTCTACTCTTCTTAAACACACATGGTCAGAACATTCATTTATTGATCATTATTCATATGTGTGTCATAAGATATTTTAAAAATATCTTATTTAAAATAAAGAGAATCCAGTATGAAATAGACCAAGAGTGACTCAAAATCTCATCTTTATGGACTTAATTTAAACGACAATGTCCTTCATATCCATAATGTGCTCATGCACACTTCTGAAACTGTCAAAGGTTTTGTTTGAAAGCTTTTTCGTTAGGGTGCTAACTAAAGCTTTATTGGAACTCACTAAATTTTCCTCAACGGCCTTTATAAAAACTTTGGCCTTAAAACATTCATGAATAAAACCATAATGGTTTTGGTATCATGATATTTTACGAACATCAAATTTATGCGATTAGATCGCTCCCATCGTTCATGTTTATAAATCTCATGTGGCATACTTGATTCCGTAAGAACGGGTGAGGTCGTTCATACAGAGCGCTAAATCGAGTTCTAAGCACCCCAATGTGAAAAGACACATTTTCTTTTCAGTCAAAATTTATTACCATTAAGTATTGGAACATAAAATACCAACAACTAAAGCAGTAAGAATAGCTGAAAGAAAAATAATATACTCAAATGCTATGAAAAATGAAATAACTATTTAAATTAATCTATGTCAATTTAATAGTAAATTTCAACCTACCTGTGGGCAAATGTTACATTACGCATGAAATTTACTCTTTATTAATAAGACTAATAAATTAAACATTAATAAACAAAATTCTTTATACATGTGGGCAAACAAGAGAAATTTTATTTTTAATGTTAAATTTACTATCTTATTCTAATTAAGTCATAAAAATAAAAACGTCCCTGTAGGGATTAGCAATTAAATTTATGAATTAATTACAACACGATGTTAATTTTCCTTATGAAGTTCACGTATATATTCTTGATGCAATTATATATCATTATGAAATCAGGATGTTGTGGCTCTCCCAAAAATATTATGATAATTACTACTTCATTAACATCTACCAAGAATAATAAACAAACCAATATGAAGGTGGGGTAAGCAATATTCCCAAAACACAATCAGTTAAGTTCCCAAGTAAGTGAGGCGTGTCACATCGGACACTCTTAAATTCCAAGACTTTCCTTAGACAGAACTTTTCTAAATATTGCATTTTGGAATAGTACCACAAACAATCACCAACATATATGGCTCAATTAATTATTCTCATGTCTAAGCATTAATCTTTATGAAGTTTTACAAAATTTTCTTTATGTAATTATCATCATGACTTGGGATGCTATGATTATTCCCAAGTCACTTTGATTTTCACTACTTTATAATAGCATCATAAAATTTCAATCTTTATGTTGATCACAAAATATCTCATAGCATAATACTTTCATAAAATATTTATGCTTAACAAAATGAAAAACTTCATAGGATAAGCATAAAAAATTATAGCTTCAGAACAGTGTTTATTATAGATTAAATAAAAATTTAGCACTAAAACATAAAAGGAAGCATAGCATGATGGTCTTAGGTTGGCTCTTTATGAACTTGGAGAACCCAAGTTCGAATCCCACATGCACCCAAGAATTTTTTTTTTTGCAATCTAAATCGGGCTTCTTTATTTGGCGAGTCAGACCACCTTATTGGGTCGGGTCTTTGCATAGGCCACTTTATCGAGTTGGGCCACCTTATTGGACTACGGATTAGCCCACTTAATGACCCAATTTTTTTTTTTTTGTAAATACTGGATCGAGCATGGGTTAAAAATAAACCCATGCCCAAAAGCCCAAACCCATGACCCGGTTCCATATGGGTTTAAAACCCTACCCAAAAAACTTAACCCTTGACCCGTTTAATGGCGGATTCCGATTCCCAACCTCCACCCTACGGTGGTTCTCAGCCAAACAACATATGATGAACACATAAAATAACATAAACAACATATAGACACTGTTCATAATAACCCATATTTAGAAAATTATTAGAATACTCAAAGATCAAGTAAACATATCTCAGGGATATTGAGAATTAAGAATCAAATCTTAATGCTGAGCAAAATAGCCTGAAGTAGGCTCTGATACCACATGTAAGAATAAACATAATATAATATGCTAAATACACAGCGGAAAAGTAAAATGGTTTTAAGATTACCTTCAGCCATGTTTGCTCAAGCGAACCAAAAAACCTCTGATACAAGACCCTGAAAGCAATAATCTAATAGAGAGGTATCTTCTGACCTATTCCTAACCTTAAGCCATATCGATGGAATACACAGGCTATATATTTATAGGCTAGGTCAGGGACCCTCAATTAATTATAGACTTTAATTATTTCTCCCATTAAGGAATAAATTGATTTGATATACAATCAATTTAATTGCAATTAGATCAATTTGCAATTACAGTTGATTCCATAACCTTAATTAATATATTGTGGAATAAATTACCGTACACCGTAATCTTTATTAATAAAGATAATAAATTATATACACATGTGGCATATAGGTCATACCATATATGAGATTTTCTTACATGACTTAGTAGTAATACCCTCTGGAAATGGAGAGGATTCTATTCCCTGGAGGACTAATTATCCAGCCTTATCATTAGATGAGATCATCTTTTTGGGTTTTTTGTTTTTTGTTTTAGGCAGGCTAATGAGATTGGTCGAAGTTGGCTTAATTCAATTAATTTTTAACTAATGATTGTCTAAATTATATTACAAGTTTTAGGATCATAATAAGGTCGTCTTTTGCATTAAAAAAAGAAAAAGAAAAAAGAAGACAAAAAATGAAATGAAAAAAAGAAGAAGGTAAATTGCTTTAGATTGCTTCAAATTTGTGATGGTTTTGGCTAATATGTAAGGAAAATCATAGGAAAAGCTCCTTCTTGGAAGGTCCAAATGCGGTCTTTTGCATCCTTGCCCCAAGTAGGTGGCCTGATGGCCCTCATGTGACGTGGAAAAAGTGGCAATACCAGGAAATTGAATGAGAGAAGTGGATGAAATTCATTGCCTCTTGCAAGTGTTTTGCACGCAATGACCGGCATGTTGCATTTCCATGAAGGGATTTTCATATGGCAGCACTTTAGAGAGATCAATCTGAAGGCTAGAATTAAACCATGTCAGTCGTCTCCCCCAAATATCTTGTTAACGTCAACGTTAGCCTATATACGTTAGCTTTCTATGGCATACGAGCTTCTCCAAAGTGTATCGGAGCTCCAACAAAAAGAAATTCTTTCCCAAAAGGAAAAAAAAAAAAAAGGTAAAAATTTCTGAGGTGAGAATTGGTAGATTTTAAATTATATGAATTTAAGACTTTTTTTCATCGAACGGCTTAAAAAATATTATTTATTAAAAATGTGACAGGTTACCGAAGTAGTAAAAAAAGAAAATTTCATTTCAAAACACTTTTTTTTTAATAAATCAAAAAAGGGTTTTTGATTCAAAACTTTTTTAAAACCTAAAATGCAATAACTTAATAAAAATATATTCAATTTTCATTAATAACATATAATTTTTTAATAAATAACGTGTAAGACTTTTACTTGCTTGCGTAAAGAAACAAAATGAAGAGCCGAATATAAATACTAGAAAGCCTGACTACAAACCAAAGCCATTTTGAAAAAAGAAAGAGTAGTGTTACGGTACTAAGCTTTTATTACAAAATTTTTACATTACAATTTAACAGTTCAGAATTAACTAAACAAAAATTATGATTTATCAAATTTTCTTAATTATTTTTAAAAATTATTAATTATCACTTAAATTTGTAAATCACTTTTTACTAAAAGTTACAGGATATACCCCACGCGTTTTTCAAAAAGCAAACTTGACGGGGTTTCAAAAGTCGCGTCGACATATCTCAACCACAGAAAAACTGACTCCGAATTTTCAACATCGTGAACCTAATTCGGTGCTTGGAATGTTGAACAAATAAGTCCATTACTACTTTTCTCAATGAAAATCACCGGAATGATATATATGTACGCTATATAGGTTCATAGATAAGAAGCCTACAGAGAGGAACACCGAACACGTACAGAATTGAAGATGTGTTGTTTAAGATTACTAATTTTCTTCTTGTGCTTATTTCTCATACATCCTGCTACTCGCACGGTTGCCCAGACACCGGTCTGCGTTAATGAAAATGGTAACTACACCAGTAACAGTACCTACAGGGCAAACCTCAACAGCCTCATGGCCTCCATGTCTTCCAACACCGAGATTGATTACGGGTTTTACAATTTTTCCGCCGGAGAAACTCCTGACAAAGTAAACGCGATTGCGCTTTGTAGAGGAGACATTTCGCCAGAAGAATGCCGCAGTTGTGTCAACGCGTCAAGTCACGATCTCTTACAGAGTTGTTCCAACCAGAAGGAGGCAATCATAATTGCCGATAAATGTATGCTACGATACTCAAACAGATCTATATTTGGAGTTATGGAATCTCAGCCTTTACTTGTCTTGCAAAACACCGGAAAGGTCCCAGACGTAAAAGGGTTCAACCAGGTGCTAAGACCCTTGTTAGATAAACTAAGAAAGCGCGCCGCATCAGGAAATTCTACTCACAAGTTTGCTCTGGAAAGCGCGACTGTCCCTGACTTCGAAACAATATATGCAATTGTGGCATGCACTCCTGATTTGGACCAGCTGGGATGCAACAACTGCCTGGAGCAGGCTGTGGGATTTATTCCACAGTGTTGTAATGGAACGCAGGGAGTGAGATATGTAGCACCCAGCTGCAATTTCAGGTACGAGATATACGGTTTCTATGACCCGGCAGCTGAGGCACCACCGCCATCCCCACCTTCACCGCCAATAGTGCCACTAGCATCCTCCCCACCGATACTACCGCCTCCACCTACACAAGGTATGGTAAAGATATCTGTTTGTTTGTTTGTTTTCGTCGTATAAAATTCTTTAAATTTCTCCCCAAGTTTAATTATGATAGAATTCTTGAAATTTTAACTATTATTTATGAAATAAAATAGTTTAACTCTTGTTTATTAATTTAGTGTTTATAATATATATAATCTTTAGACGTTCGTTATTTTTTTAAAAAAATTATTATATCTCACGTAATTATATATTAAGATGATAAAATCTGAATAATTGCATGTATTAGAAATTTTTTGAATTTCGCCATATTTATCATAACCTCATATTTAGCTACCACCCAAAGAAAATGCATTCTTTGCCTTCCACTNTATGGTAATAAGTAATTATATTCAATATTCTTAAATTAAGGCCCCAAATTAAAATTGATAAAATCATACCTAAGATCAACAATGTCATCACAAGAAAGATTAAATGGATTAGCCATATTACCAATTGAAAAGGGAATCTTAGAAAAACTTGAATATAAATCCTTAAAAGCGAGAACAATAATTTTTAAATAAAAATATAATATTAAATTAATATTAAATTTTTTTAAAAAAAGACCTCATTTAAACTTCTCCCCTTTAAGCCCCGATTGAAAATGGACTTTGGGTGCATGCGTGCAATATTGAACATAGAAGCAGCAGAAATTTTCAACAAGGCAAACGCGCATGTCCATTACTCCTTTTCTCAATAAATATAACTGGAATGATAAAAACCATTCCAATATACAGATCGACTGATCATCAGGAACAACGAAGATGTGTTTTTCAAGATTACTTTTCTTCTTCTGCTTCATTCTCATACATCCTGTTATTCCCACGGTTGCCCAGCAATTCTGCAGTGGTGATAACTACACCAGTAACAGCACCTACGGGGCAAACCTCAAAAGCCTCATGGCCTCCATGTATTCCAACACCGAAATTGATTTCGGATTTTACAATTTCTCCGCCGGGGAAAACCCAGACAAAGTAAACGCGATTGCACTTTGTAGAGGAGACTTATCTACGGACGCTCCGGTGACTGTACAGTACGATACTCAAACAGAGATATATTTGGAGTTATGGAATCTCAGCCTTCATTTACCGTTTTCACCGTCCAAAACGCCTCAGACGTAGAAGAGTTCAACGAGGTACTAAGAAGCTTGTTAGATCGACTAAGAAACCGCGCTGCATCAGGAAATTCTACTCGCAAGTTTGCTGCGGGGAGCGAGGCTGTCCCTCGCAGCTTCCAAACAATATATTCACTTGTGCAGTGCACTCCGGATTTGGACGAGCTGGAATGCAACAACTGCCTGTTGGCGACTATGGGAATTATTCGTGGTGGAATGGTGGGAGGGAGATATGGTACACCCAGCTGTGGTTTATGGTATGGGACACAAGCTTTCTATGACCTTGCACTTGAGGCAACACCGCCACCTCCATCACCAGTACTGCCACCAGCTGGAGCATCCCCCCCACCGCCTCCACCTACACAAGGTATGGTATAGATGCTTCATGCCTAATTAGAAGTAACGTTGTGTATTTTATTATTAATTTGGTTCATTTTAATTGATTGTATATATATATCTCACGTAATTATATATTAAGATGATAAAATCTCAATAATTGCATTAGAAATTTTTTGAATTTCACCATATTTATCATAACCTGATCACATCAGCTCTCTTAAATTACCAAAGAAAATGCATTCTTTGCCCTTCCACTTGCAAAGCTCGAGGAAGGTGACTTCTTCTTGTGGGGTTAAGTTCCGTACCTAAAAGGCAAGGAAAAGTTGTCCCTTCCCCTGTCTGCATCTCAGCATGCATTATTGCGAGTAGTGCCCACAGCTGACCACCTTTACGACCCCATAAACGCGTTAGAAAATCTATGCGTAAACTGACCAAAGGAGCCACCGATCGAGTAATTAGGTTGCTTCAACACGTACATATTCAGAAGCTGGCTGTGTATCTTTTGTGTCTCTTACGGATGAGGATCCCTTATTTTAGGTTGCTTAAATTTTTGTAAAATTTAACAGTTTAAAAGAGAGGTACGTAGAATTCAATTAAGTGGCGGAGTTAAAATTTTGATTCATAGGGGTTAAGATTATTATTTTTTTTAATAAAAAAAAATTGAAGTAGAACAAAAATTAATTTAAAATATTAGAGAACATAACTAACGAAATAAATAAACAATTCAACAAAATGTAATTATTATTTAAAACATGTAAATGTAACTTACAATTTATTTTGTTACGCCTAATGAGTTAATTTATTCAATTGCCATCGACGAGTCTTCATACTAATTACTTGCTAAATCTATCTCGACTTGAGTTCGTTTAGAATTTGATTAGACCTCAATAGAATCATTGTTGTTTTCTATAATTTCAAGTAACTACAATTTTATATTTCATATAATCAAAATATTGAGACAAAAACTATATATATTTATAAATAATTAATTAAATATTTAAAAGAGCAATATAAATATAAAACCTTAATCAATGTAAAAATTTGATTACATACCTCAAATGTTTTTGATAAATTTGACTTCCTGAAAGAACTACATTGATCGCAAATCGCACTAGCGTTATGTATATACTTAGCAGATAGCTAAGCCCCTGAGGTTTAGTTGTTTTCTTTTTTAAATTGGCTCTCAGGTTATTTCAAAAAGAAAAAGTGAAAAACCTAATTAAATTTTGTTTAAAGTGGGCACCGCAGGCGCAAACGTACGCCATAGGCTTTTGTTTGCTTATTTATTTATTTTTTTTATTTTATTTTATTTTTATAAAGCCTTCCGAATTTCGTTGTTGTTTTTAATAAGCCCTTCAACTTAGCCGACCCTTAGCCCTTTAGCCCTTAGGTAAGTATTCGATGCTCTCATACTTACTTAAGCCAATTCCGAGCCTACTTATACATTTTTGCATATGGACAAGGCCATTGGATTGACCCCAAACGGCGTTTAGGGTGCCGAACCAACCTGCATGTGCCCAAAGGGAAGGTTTGGCCATTCCTAATGCCATTTTGGAGGAGAGGGAGGGGTGGGAGGGGAGGAGAGGAGAGGACAACTACTATGGCAAAGGGCCGGGGGTTATTTGGTGTAAGGCCCCAACTTTATTTATTTATTTATTTTCTTCCTTCCTTGAGCTTACTATCTATTAGTGTAACTTTAAGAATAGCAACATATATTATACTGTAAAAACAATACGAGAGCACTAACTGTAAACCTCATTTATATTTATTTACATAATTGTATACTCTGTTTATACTTACATTCTACATTACATTGGTTCATACTTCTAAATTAAACATATACAAAAGATACTATTACGTACCACAACTTGAAAAAACCCTGCCAAGCTTCGTATGGTTTTCAAAATACTATGTCCTCTTTAATTCTAAGGAATAATAGTCCAAACTGCAGGCTCTCATAATCTGTCTCCTACAACTATGAAATTTTTGTAACGCCCGGTTTTAGATCAATCAAACCGTAAGCAGAACGTCCGTTCACGTGACGTTACTACCGTCGAGTTCTAATCGTCGCAGCGAATAGTTTTTTTTTCTTTTAAACACCTAGGAATACTCAGATATACACAACGAGCTGACTGAATCCCTCATTCCACAAATAATCATTTACATATGACAATATACAAATAGATTATACATGCATACAAAACAACATGAGTGCACAGATGGCATACAGTTGCACAACAATGCTTACTACAATTAGTAATACAAATCCTAGCTAAGTTATTGTCAATAATACGAATACAGGAAATAGAATATAGAACATATAACATAAATCAATTAAACTACTCTTCAATACTACTCACAAACACAGCAGACAATCAAGTCCACCATTCCAAATCAACAAAAGTTCTCAGCCTTCAGCCTCAAGTCCTGCTCACCTTTGGTATTTAGTGAGGTCACTGCTTTTATAATATAGGATTACTGTTTCATTAGTTACACACTTATGAAAATAACATCGTTCACATGATTAATAAAATCAGCTAAGCGATTTCCAACGAACCATTTAACCATAGCTTATAAGATAAGCATATGAAACAGTTAAAAATAAATAACACCTGCCATAATATATTAGCTATGCATATCCAGCAGCCATAACAACGAAAACATAGATACATATATTCTCAAGCAAGAAATAATAATGAGATGAATGACATTTTAAATGCAAGTTTGTATTTCTTTTCTTTCACTCCTCTCGTGATTGAGCCGTTACTCCGGTCTAGCGGATATTTCTTGGAGCCCGTTCCTCCCCTCCATATAAAGCTTTTTGTTTGTTGCTGAAAACCTTTGGTCCAGCCTTGTTATTATTAATCTTTCACGGGAGTCTAAATCCCACTTGGCAGCCCATCTCCCTCCTGCTCTCCAGTTTGTTGATTAACATATTTATTTACTAGTCACAACAGTATTCCGAATATGCATCAATCACACGCAAACAGTTAGGCATTCATAAATAAATCTGCAATCTTATATTATTAAAACAGTATCATTCTGCAGTAAGTATTAAACTGTACAGTTCTTGTAGGCTTCAGATATGGAATAACGTACAGACAACTCTGCATTTAGATTTAAGCTTTTCTCGTAGTCTGACTTAATTAAATCTATTACGACTTTTTATTTTTATCTTAATTTTACCTAGGCATTATTACGGCATATTAAAATGGTATCTCATATTATATACTATTTTCTTATGGGTACTATTCACGCATTTATATAGTTAATGCCAAAATATTATTAAGAGTAACATGGACATTATACGAACATAAGGTATCTAAAGCTAATTTTTTGCATAAAAATGGGTATAGTAACTCCATTACTATATAATAGCGTGGATATAGTATTTTAAAAACTGCATGGGCGGCCATAACGGCATAATTATGTAATACTTCATATAATATCTCTGTACAAAATTTTGGCAGAGTACAACATTAGTGTACTAATGTTAAAAAATATTTTAACTTTGGGGCAGCGTAACGACACATTTAATGGAACATATAATTATCAACTTGGGCATTATAGAAACGTGTTTTCTAATTTAAATAACAATTATATAAAGAATGGGAGTTTACAACTTTCTTTAAAATATTCTCTATAAACTATACACTTAAGTAAAATTGATAAGCTTTATTTAATCACTTCCTATAAAAAAAAACTCAGTGAAGAGTTCTCTCTCTCTCTCATCTAGCTTCGCACATCTCTAGGCTATGTCTCTCTCAAGTTTCTCTGTATCTCACTGCTCTCGCTCTCATGGTCTTTGTAGAAGCGCAAAAATAGAACGAAGATGGAGACAAAGAAAGGAAAGGAGAAGAGAAACATAAAGGAGAGGGTGTGCAGTGGGTGAACGGCGAGGACGAATAAGAAGAGCAAATGGGCTGATGTGTTTTAGCCAAGGGAATTGGTCTTTTATAGAATCGAAAACTTGCCTTAAGTTTTTTATTAACTATCTAACATTTATTAACAAATTATTTCTACTATCTTATCCACTGCACTATTATATATATACAATTAACAATCCAATCTCACATAGTCTGGAACCCCATTAGATAGAGTGACGTGAGGACTTAGGTGCAGAGTGTCCCCCTCCCCTTCTTTATTCATTTTTTTTTTACTTTTCTTTTGCTTTTTTTTTGATTTTCGTCCCGCCACCCGTGCTGGGTGGTTTGGATGACTTTCGTCCTCTTTCCGAAATCTGAAATCATTGAAATTTGGAGGTAGATAGAGGACTATGAACCGAGTAATTTTGGCGTTTGAATCAACCAGGATCGTTGGTTCCGTTTGACCTCTATCTTTATTTTTAGTTTACGTTATTTAACTTTCATTGTACTAGCGTCTAAAAAACTCTTCCAATAGACTGCTAATTGCTTCATGTGTTCGTATATAAGATACCACACACATATATGTTAACTTCATAGTAAAGATCGGGTAGTTTTTATGGTCATAAAAAATTATATTTTCTTGGGGTTCACATCCACATTTAAATTATTCATACTAATAAATATTAACAATCTTTTAATCATAATCAATACACTGCATATCAATAGGTCTAATTTAAATTTATTATATCTATTAATCACCAGTAATATTATAGAACCCATGATAATATTCTACCATTAATTTCACTGGCTTCAATGAATTAAAATCTCCAGTCAATATATTATACTGCATAAACATTCATTAATCATATAGATTCATCACAAATTATTATTGTGCTATTATAAACTAAACACCCCTTAACATTCAAATTAAGGCAATAGAGACGAGATTCAAAATCTGGGGCGCTACAAATTTTAATCATTTAGAGTAGGAACTCATGGTCCACGTTCAATAAGTATGTGCATCTTGTTAAAAAAATTAACTCTTTTTTTTGTTCT